>CDEZ01023602.1:0-11257 GCA_000826365.1 Acanthamoeba royreba
ATAGGGACTGAGAGAGACTGTAGGGCACCGGGGAGATGGGAGAGTGTATTTAGTAGGAAGAATACAGACAGTAAAGAAGAAGATAGTGGTGGAGGATCCGGCGCTCTGTCGTGAGTTGTGTTCGTCTCTCTCGTTCTCAGCCTGTCGCCGTTCTTATGCAGAACGGTTGTCCTGCTGTCCTGGCCAGTCAGGGCTTCCGGCATTCTGGAACGTTCCTGATTGGCCTGTCAGTCACCGTCATTCGCTGGGATCTCCCCGTTCGCCCGGATCTCCCATAGGAGACCGGTCAGGACGTTGCGCCACCCGCGTCACATACCAAGGCTATAAGACAGCCAAAATCATTCAGTTTGCACTGCATCTACACCCCATGGTTGAGTGGAAGAAGGCGATGATGTTACATTGCCAGGGGCAAGGAAACCCTACAGTGCAAGGGACTTTGCATCAGACAGTGTGCTCAATTCTTTTATGTATGTCTGTAACTTCTGTTAAAGTGCTGTAATGAATGTTTTAGGTTGGGGTAACTGGCAAGAACCTGTTTCACCTTTCCCTCAACATCCACGAACGCCTCCCAGCAGCTGCTGAAGCATGAACTGTCTTCACGACAACTTTGCTTCCACGGCTTGTTGCCTCCGTTCCAGTGCAAGACCTTGGCTCGCAACAAGTCAGTTGGTTGTGGTTTTATTCCTGGCACACCTGGTTTATGTGATGTATCAATAACCTTTATGCACGTGCACATCATCATGCACATAATCATGCACATCATGCACATCATGCACATAATCATGCACATCATCATCATCATCATCAACATCATCATCATCATCATCATCGTTATCATCATCATCATCATGCACATCAAAAGTACATCATCATCAGGCACATCAAAGAGAGCTTACCGAAGTGGCACAGATTCCAAGATCTATCAAGAGCAAGGTAGTGACGATAAAACGTGGCCAAGAGAGGCGGCTGTGTGCCCCATGACCATAATTTTGTCTGTTGATGTTCACGCATCCAAGACTCCAGTACATCTGTGTGATAAGGAATGGTGAAACACCGTACGTGGGGCAGTGCGGTATCAGCAAGCCTACCTGTTATCTTTCTCTGAAGCCACAAGTCAAAGTTGATCACAGCCACTCCGGCGTTCACGTCCAGAGTGTCTTTGTCAAAAGACTTTGCAATCAGTGGACTCTGTTCCAGATAAAGAGTGGAGGTTAGTGCTAAGTCTCAGAACTGGACAGAAGCCATGATCGAACCTTGAAATTGAACACTCTTCTATAGGTGTAAGGCATACTGGGCGCAGCAGCATAGAGAAACTCGTCCTTATGACATCAACAAATATATCAGTATCATGACCTCCGGATCCTGAGTCATCACCAGGGAAACGAATACCTGATGATCAAGAACGCTTGCCAGCTCAGCAATGTTACCCAACATGATGAGGTCATTATCTAGAAACACCACCTTCTGCAAACTGTTGAGAAGGGAGTTGAGATAGGAGTTAGGTAATGGATTAATGCACTACATTCCTTGTGGTACCTGGGGAAGAGCGAGGGAAGATAGAAACGTGCATAGTTGAACGGATTGCCATGCACTTCTGGATTTGTTTTGCGATCGTCAGGCCACACCTTGATCAACTCTGCCACATGGGTTGTGTTATAGCCCACAACCTGTTTACAAGAAAGAGAAGATGGAGTAAGACTCAGTCTCCTTAACAAGCCAAGTGGGTGAAAGAGATGACCTCAAAGGAGACCTCTCTGTGAGGGAATCGTGGATGGTGGGAGAAGATGGACTTGAGAATGACAGGAAGCGTATCAACCAAGCCTGGACTGGCCACTATGTGGAAGGCAAGAGCATTGGCGGTGTGCATCTGATCAAGGGAGTTACCAATCCACGCTTTGGGACGCAGCAGCGAGCATGGTGGGATACAAACCATGGTGGAATTGACCATTGCAAGAAGCCCTGCAAGGTAGTTCTCGTCGACACAGGTGACTACATCGACCTTCCGCTGCCTGTGCTGTGTATGAATGGCTGTCACCACCACGTGTGTTGTGTTGTGTGTTGTGTTGTGTTGTGTTGTGTGTGTGTGTGTGTGTGTGTGTGTGGTGTGTGTGGTGTGGTGTGTGTGTGTGTGGTGTGTATATGTGAAACGATCCGGCGCCAAACAAGTAGGACTTATAGTGAGATACCTGGTTTTCTTCAAAAAGAGAGCAAACGCGTTCTCAAGGAGGCAGCAGACAAGAAGAGTACCTTGGATGCTTGAAGCCGAGAGTTGAAGTAGCGCCGCACACGCCTGTGCGGCGTAGCTGGTGCTATTCAGTCGTAGAGGGAATCGTAAAAACGAGCCGGAGGGCCCTGTCGACGTCACTAGGTCTCTTCCTCCTTCTGGTGGTAGTCGTGGAAGGGACGGACCTAAACGCAACCACACGAGAAGCACACCAAAAAGGCTCACTAACACCAGATTCTTGAGCCGGGAGTTAAAACGGGAAGGCATTCTTCTGGATAGAACAAGTAGGAGATACGGTAACCGGCTTTTCTTCACAGGAACAAGGGAACGGTGTGACGTTCAGGCTATGGTTTTGAAGTGTTTTTGTGATTGGATGATTACTCCAAAATAATCCGCGGATAATTTCGGAGTCTGCCGACCAATCAGAAAAAGAAACTCTTCGGATCTCCGGTTCCAGACGAAAAAAATTCCTCCTGAAGGCACTTGCTCTGGTACAGTCCAACCAACAAGGAACTGATCCACTATCTTCAAGAGACCAAGCCCTATTTGCAATATCGATATTGCAGGGTCTGGTTAGCCTCGTGCATAAACAAAAAAAGGGCTGAGAACAGCTGGAAAGGGACAGCTTGGCAGCCACAGCTAACATGTTTGTTACATTCCGAGTAATGAATAAACAGTTGGTGAGGTTGAGAAGGTCAGGTACATGTCGCCAAGGTGGCATTCGTCTGCTGGTAGCTCACTGAGCGCACCAACATGCGATCGGAGGTGAGAGGAGCCTTCGGCGGGTTGTCAGGCGAGGCAACGACGTAGAGTCGCAGGGCCATGGGACCCCAGGATCCGTCCGCTGTGATGTTGGTGGACTTCAAGAAGTGACCATCCACGTAGAACGAAACCGATTGCGGGAAGTAGTTGATCGTGTAGTTGTGGAATACCGTGTCAGTGTTGTTCTTGATGGGCAGGTTCCCGCCACCAACACCGTCGGACCAAGAACCACCCTTGTGCAACGCTAGAAACCACACACCTTCGCCAGTGATGTTGCCGTTGACGTGGAACTGGAGCGAGTCCGGGGCATTTTGTACCTCGTTGTTAAGCTGATGGGCTGAGGGTCAGCACTCTGATGCAAGACAAAGAAGGAGTGTGGCCACCGTACCTCCATGACGGCGTTGAAGCCGTGGTTCGAAGGTGCCTTGAACTGCGCCGTGTAGATTCCGTAGCCGTACCCAGTAGACTTGGTCCTCACGCCTCCCGCTATGTATGGATCCCCGGTACAGTTGGTGGCGCTGTCGCAAGGCGCTATGTTGAGCAAGAGTGTGCTGTTGGCCACCACTTGAGTGGCGCTAAAGATCTCTGTGCCATCGGACCAATCCATGAAGCTCCAGACAGTGGCGTTGACATTGGTTCCAAATGAAACCACGCTTATTTTCGCTGGTAGAAAAGAATTAAGCGATGATCCACAAGAACGAAAGCGAAAACAATCTCGTACTATTATCGGTGGAGCAGTCGTAGCCGCTGTAGCCTGAGTTGCAGACGCAGTCACCAGTGCTACTGCAGCAGCCGTGATTCGAGCAGTCATTCAAGCATGTGAGCGCAGGCACGCAGTTTCGGAAGCTGGACAAGTCGGGTGCGGTGATGGTGTCGTGCATGCCGGGTAAAGCTATGTTCGTGCAGGACATGTTGCTGACCAAGTCGGTGTAGATCGTATCTGAAAGGATGAACATGTAGTACTTGAGAAACTCGCAGCCACTGATGTTCTCAATTCCCCAAACGTACCGTTGACGGTGACAACGCCATAGTTGCTGTTCTCGCCATCAGGTTTTCGGCCTTGTGTAGGCTGGTCCGTGTACTCGAACCAGTGATAGCCCACCATGTAGGGCTGCCCCACCAGTGCAGTGGTGTAGCGGTAGTAGTATTCACCGCGTTCCTTCTGCGTATTGACGATCCACCCTGCATCGCCAGGAATAGAGTTGGGAAGCATTGAGTCCTGTGATCCCATCACTAACATATTAGTCTTATGGAAACTGTTTAACTCCGAGCGAGCTTGCGCACCCTGGCCCGATACGAAAACTCAGCAATGAGGACGGGCTTCTTGGTGTTGTTCCAGATCTTGTCCATGAAGTCGGTGGTAGGCAGTGGATTGGAAGGAAGAGGATAGAGGTCGATGGAGATCACGTCGTTCCACGCGGCGCATGCATTGAGCACAGGAGCACTGGGGGCTCCAACGAACTTGACCCCAAGCAGGAGATGGTTGGTATCGTACTTCCGAATTGCTGCACAAGAGAGAACACACTCTGTAAGCCCACGCAAGCAAGGAATCCAGCGTGTGGCCGCAAGATAAGGCCCGTACTGGAAGTGGTCACATTGAAGTACTGTTGCGCGACGTATCCAGCAAACAGCAGACTGTCCTGCAGGAACGCCGTCTGATTCGCTGGCCGAGTGGTGATGTTCTGGAAGTTGGTGTAGTTTGTTCCCCTGTTGAGATTACGCGTCAACGTGAATAGGAGTGATAATCTCTCGCGTGCAGCTCATGATAACTGTTTGTACCACGATGTTCTCAATGACTCGATGTTGGAGTTGTACTGAGAACGGACCCACTTCCAAGCCGCGTCACGGCCAGGTGCAGAGTAGTTGAAGCGAAACAGCATCAGTCCAAGCAGAGTATCGTTCGACCTGTAGTCGTTGTTTCCACCGATATCTTGACCCCAGAACAGCTGTCCGCAAGAATAAGCGAGTGACTCAACTCTGACTAGTGATGAAGGAGGTCCAGGTGTACCTCGTTGTCGAGGAAGTAGCCCAGTAGGGCGGCTTTGTTCCGATGAGGAGGGATCAGGGTCTTGGCCTTGTTCTCCACCGATGCCTTCCACTCCGCCGACCAAACATCGGGGAAGGTACCATTGGGGCCATAGCCATCAGAAAAACCCAGCATGACGGTGTAGGGCAGGCCCCTGGTGATCACCACGGAGTCTGACCAAGCCCCGAGGGTGTTGAAGCTCCAGTTGGTGAGTCGCATGATAGTATCATTGGCCCAGGCCACCTGAGAACCGTTGTACTTCACGCTGGTGGTCTTGTAGTAGATAGCATCGTCTGCATCACCATGAAGGAGGTCAGTGTGAAGTCCTTGGGGACGAAAGAGGAGAAGCCGAACTTTCTCCCTGAGGAACGTCGCCAAAGTACGTGACTGCTGCGATTCCGAGTGAGAAGAACCGTTGACCGTTGGGATCAACAAACCACCAAGCACCGGAGCTAGACTGACCCATCGAAAAGAAACACTTGCTGTCGTACGTCAGATTGACTGGAAGTGATGGCCGACATTCGGTTCGCACTTCAAGTGTGAGAGAAAGAAGTGAGCAACTTGACCTCTTTGTGTGCAATGTTTGATAGACTGCGCATACCTCCGGCGACAAAGAAAGCAAACACTACGCTGAGGAGCAAGAGGTAGCCAACATTGCCAAGCTTCACCCACATGTTGGTGGTACTGCTGTGTCAGTGGTGTAAGTGGTGGCAGGTCGAGGCGCGAGACAAGGAATGAGGAACGCATGAGAACAACGTCACACTATAAAAGGACTCTCCTTAGCACTCTCGAGCATTTTGATCGCTGCCTGGCCATTGGCAGGCCAGGTACATGGGAAGAGTCTCATGGGGCAGAAGGAAAGCCTCAACACGCCTCGTAGGACTACCTAGGTGTGTAAAGTACACTGAATTTCAGTGCAACCAAGATGACAACAGTCTCCGGATGAACCACCTCAATTCCAGGTCGGCACTAACAGCACAAATCAATGAGCTCAACTGGGAGCTCCTTGTCTCCAGGTTGTCCTTTGGAGCTCGGAATCGATAACGACTGACTTGGATGTTATCCTTCCCACCAAGCTCACCAATCCCTGACTGAGGAATGCATACCAAGCACAATTTTTCAAATTCTTGTGAAAATTCTTGCGGAAGAATTATTACGAATTAAACTTCTACTTCGTGAACATGGAAGCAGAAGAGGGGTTTATGGAAGGAGACCAAGATGTGGATGCCGATGTCGGAGGCGTCACTGCTCTTGCCTCACTCGTGTGTCAGGACGACTGGGAGGAGCTCGACTTGAATGGAGACGAGTTCTTTCCACTGGCCGGGGACGACGCGCCGCCGGCGGAGAAAGAGGTGGACGACGGTTGGGGCTCGTCGTCATCGTCGTCGGTCACCGCGGTGCCGCTCGAAGTGGTGCTGCGCATCTTCGCCTTCCTCTCTCCGGAGGACCTCTGCCGGGCCGAGTTGGTGTGTCGCCGGTGGCGCGCCACGCTGGGACCCTACTCTCCACACCAAGCCTTCCTGTGGCGCCAGGTCCCTTCGTCTTGGCCTTGCTCTGATTTTTCTTCTTCTCGCTCAGGCTCACTCCTATGAACTTTGCAAATTTATCAGGTTTTCGCGCGATACTTTAGGACTCACCCGATCGACCAACAGAAGACAGGATCGAGCAGTACTGCCAAGAACAAGAAGCGGAACAAGCATGCAAACGACTGGCGCACCAAGTGCCGTAGCACGGCGCGTGGGCTGCGAAAGTGCGTACTCCGCCGGAGTGCGAAGATCTTGTGCTGGAATGTTGTCTCACGTTTGATTGCTGAAATGTGTTGGTTGGATTGAAGCTATTCGCGGAGAGAACCGAAAGAGCTGCTGCTGTGGGTGGTGGATTGCGGATATGACGTTCTGCTCGCCGACCTGCTGGCCACGCGTCCTGAGCTATTGGAGGCCTTGCGCGCAATGCGCCCTGATCGTCATCCCGAGTCGGGCGGGACTCCCTTACTTTCCTCCACCCACATGATATATCCCGCCAATCATCTTACAGCCAAGGCGGTGCGGAGCGGTAACGAGCGCTTGGTAGCGCTGGTTGTTCCTCATGCGGGAGTGACTCCACAAGCCATCACCGAAGCAGCAAAAAGAGGGATGATGGAAACTGTCAACTTGTTGCTTCAGGCCTTCTGCGATCAGATGCAAGGATTGGTCGTCACCGACCATGTGCGATCACAACAACAGACTTCGGAGAAGAAGAAAACGGAAGAGCAACTGTATGGCACTGTGGCAGAATGGAATCAACTTGAGGATGCCCTCAACCAAGGTGGAATCTCGATGAATCGGCTCTTTGTGCATGCAGGTGAGTATGACCGCCACATGATTTATTTCAAACCAAACTCGACTTATCTCACCTTGCTCAAATCGTTTCTAGTTTCGTCAGGCAAGCTCCAGGTGGTAAAGACTCTTCTTCAACAGTGCCCAGAGGAAAAGCGTGGCGGCCTACTGCGTGGCAATAATAACACAGGCAACACTGGTAAGCAGTCAATACTACTTTTTGTTCAGCTCTGAGGAGAGATGTATCTGAATGATGCGGCTGTTATAGCGCTCATGGAGGCTTGCATTCAGCATCACAAGGCTCTGTTCTTCTTCCTTCTCCCCTTGGTCAGTGATCACGACCTGCAAACATATGTAGCCAACTTCACCCAGCAAGGCGCTCTGCATGTGGCCATTCTGAGTGGAGACTTAGACATGGTGACGGCAATTCTTGATCGTGGCGTCTCCCCGAACATGGCATCCACATCTTCCTCTCCTGTGCCTTTGAGCCTTGCCGTGACGGTACTGTACACGGGCTAGAGCAGCGACATTGCATAGCGATGCAAATCTCACCTCCACTAGGTCTCTGACGGCGACAATGAAGATGATCAGTTTGCAATGATGAAGCTTCTGCTGGAGCGAGGAGCCGACATCAATGGCAGCAATGCCAAGGGCAAGACAGTGCTGCATGCAGCGTGTTCGTCTCGCCAACTGAACGGGAAGCTGGTGGAGATGCTGCTTGCTCATGGTGCCGATGTTGGTGTGCTGGTGCGTGACTTGGCCCCATGGAATTGTGGTCATCTGTAACTGACCAAAACGCAGGACGCCAAAGGCCAGACAGTCATCGAAAGCTTACTGGGTGGCGCGCCAACCAAACATGCCCTCTGGCGCGAGACAACAAGAATGCGCCTGGTGAAAGTTCTCAAGGATCGAGGAGCACCTGTTGTGGGCAGGGCTGGCGCTGCTGCCCCGATCATGTACGTACTTGAGTGGTTCAGAGAGATCAACCGCTGGCCAGAGGAAGGCAATCAGTACGATGAGGCTGAGAAGCATGCATTTGACATGCTTGAGCTCTTGATTTCTTATGGCTGCCACATACGCGTACGAATGGCCTTTGCAGTACACACACAGTGGACTGCCCTCTCTTGTGGAGTACTGTGTTGACTCAATCAATGTAACGTCTGGTTTGTGTATAGGAGATCGTTCCTCAAGACCATCTGTTGAAGCGAGTGTTCCGCAGCTCACCACGCATCATACGGTTGATGGTGACACAGCTCGGCTTGCAGTTGGGCAAGGATGCGCTCTTTCCCCTTCTGGAGGAAGGGCAGTTCCGCATGCAGCTGGCCAACGCTCGTGAGCTGCTCGACATGGGCGCTGATGTCAACGCTCGACGTGCTGGCATTCCTTTGATGCACGTGGCGTGTAGAGCTGGAGCAGATATGATCGCTCTTCTTGCTCGGTGCGGTGCCGATCTGCGTGCGGTATCGGATGATGGAGAGCCGTTGCTGCACAGCTACATGACCCATAAGACCTGGTTCGGCCTTGCCAACGACTTACCATTACTGATCGAACTCGGAGCCGATGTCGAGGCACGTGATGAGGAGGGCCGCACAGTGGGCGAGTTCTGCATGGCTAACTATCCCTCTTGGACTCGGGCGCGTGTCAAGAAGATCCTGACCGAAGCTGGGCTGCCCTTCCCTTCTGAAGAATCACATCAAACTAATCAAGAGATGTGATGCAACTGGTTTGTTTTCACCAGCGATCCATGAGTGAACTACTGATAACACACTTGAGTTGTGTCACATACTACATTCTAATATATACCTGCCACCACTCCCTTTAGATCAAATGTAGATTCTCTTTGTAGCTGAGATGATAAAATTGTGGTGAACGCGAGTCCTTCTTTTCAAGGATTCACCCATCCTATTGGTTAGCACGCATCCAGGCCACAACTTCCATGTGTTGACCAAAAGAGGCAGCTGCAAAAGCCCATTGAAGAACTTCGAGATGGCCTCCTCCAGCTGCATGAGAACAAGTCATCGAGTCCCAGGAACATCCATTGGCGCGCGCCCATTGAAGAACTTGAAGGTGGCCTCCTCCTCCTGCTTCAACTAGTCAGCTTATCCCAGGGACATCCATTGGCACGCGCCCATTGAAGAACTTGGAGATGGCCTCCTCCAGCTGCATAAGAACAAGTCATCGAGTCCCAGGAACATCCATTGGCGCGCGCCCATTGAAGAACTTGAAGGTGGCCTCCTCCTCCTGCTTGCGCGCATTGAAGAAGTTGAGGATCGTCCATCATGCAATGGCAGTGAGTAGGTTCAAGGGTCCATGTGGTCTCTACGGCGCTGGATTGGGTGTCTAATCCACTCATCCCGGATGTGCCAGATGGTGCGCGTGTTGAAGATCCACTGTCCAGAGTGGCCTGCTCCCTTCACCACTGACACCCGTCGAGTGATTGTCCACTCTGATTCATTGAGTGGTATCCAGTAGATGGCTGAGCGGTGGAGAATGAGATTGGGACCTACAGTGAGCGGTGCATTGCCTTGACTCTTCACTGCATGCGCCTCAATCTTCCCACCACGTAGGCAGCACTGTCATGCATGCTCTGGCCTTGTAAGGAGGCCTGCAGATACTCACGTGGGCACCTGAACATTGGATCCAGAAACTGCAGGTAGTGCAGGTGAGTTAACACCCAATTTGATTGCCAGAGTGTGATCATACCTCTGCTGGTGTACGAACCAGCACAAAGTGAGCAACAGACAGGAGATGTGAGTAGAAGTGGATTGAGCTGAAGGCGGTGGCATATCCTGCATGTGCCACTTCGATACCCGCCAGAGATGCGGTCTCGTCCAGCTTGATCCAGTGCTCCTCAGAAGTAATGCAGATACGACGTGGTCGCCCACAATCTGATCATCGTTCTTATGTTGCAAAAGGAGACATACTCATCCTGCGCACTTTCTCCTTAGTATCGGCGTACAGGTTTACAAACTGTGATTTGAACCTTTGCACCATGTGCTTGAGCTCCAATCGTTCCTCATTGGTGATCAGCTCAGCCTTGGCAAGGAAGATTATGTCAAGATGGAGGGTGAGGCACGCAAGCTCAGCAGGTGGAGCGATGCCATCAAAGCAGATCTCGGCCACCTGGCAGAAGCTCTCCATGAGTCCTCCAGTCAGGCTACGAATTGTAGTTTGCCTGCCTGTCTGCAAGTGCACCCCACTGTGTGAGATTGGTGCACTCATCTCCTGCAGGTTCGTCCCATCATACCTTCTCTTCAAATCCCAGCTTGACAATCCCCTTGCTGATGCGCTCAATGCCTGGAAACTGTGGGTATCCAGCAAGGCGTTTGTTTATCTCCTGGACTTGGTCATTGTCCATGTTTGTGACCATGTAACGTATATGCCGCTGCATTGAGCATTAGTCATCAATTACCATTTATGAGAGGACGTATGTGGCACCTTCAGCATCCCAAGCAACTCCAGGTGTAAAATGCAGATGCCAAATATCTGGTAGAAGTCCTCACGAACACTACCCAGGCTCCACAAAGGGGAATAGTGCTTGCCCCAGCCATTGACCTTGATGATCTGTCTGGCCGCAGCCTTGCGCCCGTGAACGCAAAGATCTGCAATGGCCTGCTTGTGCTCTCGGCGAGAAGTGGCCGGATCGCGTCGGGGCGGTTTCTGCAGGGGCGTCTTCCCAGGGCGTATGTGTGGCCAGTGGCTCACGTGGAAGCAGTCACGCTCATTGAGGCAGAATCGACAGCATCTGATGCCTCCCATCTCGATGACCTCTGATCGCACCCACACAATAATTGTATGTTAACATCTGGTGCTTGACAAGGGCGCAAAGGCAGAGCGGCCTCACGTACGTGCAATCTCACACATTCCAGGATGATCGCCAAGCAGCCCAAAGAGTGTTCCAATGCAGTGCACGGCACGCCCTAGAGCACG
>CDEZ01023603.1:0-18425 GCA_000826365.1 Acanthamoeba royreba
GTGAGGGTCTTGACGAAGATCTGCATACCACCGCGCAGGCGAAGCACGAGGTGGAGAGTAGACTCCTTCTGGATGTTGTAGTCGGCGAGGGTGCGGCCGTCCTCAAGCTGCTTACCAGCGAAGATGAGGCGCTGCTGGTCGGGAGGAATACCCTCCTTGTCCTGGATCTTTTGCTTCACGTTCTCGATCGTGTCAGAGGACTCGACCTCGAGAGTAATGGTCTTACCCGTGAGGGTCTTGACGAAGATCTGCATACCGCCACGAAGGCGGAGGACGAGGTGGAGGGTGGACTCCTTCTGGATGTTGTAGTCAGCGAGCGTGCGGCCGTCCTCAAGCTGCTTGCCGGCGAAGATGAGGCGCTGCTGGTCGGGAGGAATACCCTCCTTGTCCTGGATCTTTTGCTTCACGTTCTCGATCGTGTCAGAGGACTCGACCTCGAGGGTGATGGTCTTACCCGTGAGGGTCTTCACGAAGATCTGCATGGCTACTGCTGGTGGTAGACGTGTGTGTTGTTTGTGTGTGAAGAAATTGGGGTGGTATGGCGTGGTTTTGTGTTGTTGTAGCGCATGTGGGGGGTTCGGGGAAAAGGGAGCAGCGCATGACATTCACGGAGCGCCGGTGGAATTTCGTTGAAGGGCCGTGCTACAAGAAACGCTCCAAGTAGCGGCAAGGGTAGCAGCAAGGCCCATCAAGTATATGATGGTATTGTTTTGCTGCTCGCACACTGCGCTTTTGATAGTCCTCATGCCAGCGCCACTCGTACTCATCCTGACTTGGATACTGCCCGCCCAGACATGGTGGTCTGTATGAGATAACGAGAGATCTTCATCAAGCGGGATGTACGCACAACAATCGAGGAATCTGGTTCAGGATTGAGTGAGCGCGCCACATCAGCTCTCCTGTGGAGTGATGCGAGGTGAAACGGGGTGTAGCCATCGTTGTCCTTTGCGTTTGCGTCTGCGCCCACACGAACCAGATACAGCGAGCATTGCAATGACCCGTGCTCGGCCGCATAGTGCAGTGGTGTGCGATTGCCGACAATGAACAAAGGCACCAACTGCGCCATGACCACCATATGTTCCTCGTTCCTGGCGTTCACATCGGCTCCACCCTCGACTAAGACCTGCACGGTATACATGTTCAGTTCAGAGTGTCGTGGATGGTGCGAGGGAATGCACCGACCTGCGCGCAGTCCCGGTGATCCTCCATGGCGGCCAAGTGCAACGGTGTGTGGCCCATCGAGTCTCGCCTATCGACCGCAGCCCCGTGGGCCAGAAGCGTGGCTGCCACTTCTCTATGTCCCCGTCCCGCTGCGATGTGCAGCAAGCTGTACACGTCACACCAGCAGTCGGCCAAGAGAAGAAACGCGCCACGAAACATGAGCGCTTCATCGGCATGTGCGTCAGGCTGAAGGGCTTGTACCGTACCTGTATCCTGCCTCGTCGTGTGCGTTGGGGTCAACGCCCTCTCGCGTAATGAGTGCCTCCACCAAGTCTACATTCCCTTCGAGCGCAGCGTCCACAGCTTTCGACAGGAGAGAGTGCCCAACCTCTGGGTCGTCGCTGTTCATGGGTCTTGCGGTGATGACTGAGTCCACGTTAGAACAGCTGTGCTTACCCCGACCACCAGAAACGCTTACTACCAAATTTCTCTCAACTTTGTAACTGTTTGGTTTATTTTCAGAAACCACAAAAAACGATTACGGGAAGGATGGTGTGGCTGTACAGTTGTGCTGCTGAATGCACATTCATGAAGGGTCAAGGGTGGATTCATAACTATACCTGAGGCTCAGGGTTCCTTGGTAATCAACCGGCGAGGAGAAACAATCAAGCGATCTGCTCCCACGCCGCGGATGAAAAGTGAGAACAAGTCCAGAAGCAAGATGATCCATCGGGCGTACTCACCCGGAAGAGACGACGTATGAAGGGCATATGGTAGCGTAGGATAGAGAGTACAAGCAAAACGGCAATACCGAACAGAAGCGAAACGATCACGGCTAGCGTAAGCGCTGGCTTCACGGCTGCATCACCAAGATGAGTCACGGTCCCTCTCCCAGGCTCCTCGGTATGCCATACCAATGCAGTATGACTCGATGACGACGGAGTCCTTACACTCCTCCTTACGGAAAGTATCCCAGCATGCTTCTCGCGTGCAATGCTGGCATTCTCGTACCTCTGTACCGTCGCATCATCAACATCAGTTCCTGAGCATGAGCCACTACGAACTGTTCGGTAGAGCGGTGGTACCGAAGGAGGTATCGCGGCAGCCGCTGGTGAGCTGGGCGCAGCATTGACAGTGGCACACAGCCCCCGTAGTGGCCACCACGACCTGGATCGCTGCCATCATCACCAGTCCCGCCACCATCGCCCACCACCCACCGGGCCGCGCCGCTTTGGCCATCACCACATGAAAGAGAAATACAAGGAAAATCAAAGAAACCCCAATAACAAAGAAAATAAAGCGTAAATCCATTTCAAGGAAATTCAGGGCAACGTGGTGGTGAATCACCACCATCACAACCCTCGCACAACTGACATCTTCACAAAATCAAGAGAGAGACGAATGGAAACATGGCCCTGCCACTGTGGGTAGTGATGAAAGTGTCGGTGAAGGTGGGCTGCTCGGTCGCGAGTAAGGTGGCCGCCAAAGCCCTGGTCGGGCCGCTCAGCAAGGCCATGCTCGCCTCACCTGTACGCACACGCGGCCATCTCCCCTACCCCGGCCTGGCTCCCCTCCGGCAGCAATGCACACTAACGGGCCTAGGGCTGTCGTGTGTGCACCGCAGGCAGCGTCGACCATGGCGCGCGTGGTGACGAAGATGGGACTGGAGAAGGGGTTGGCCCGCTTGCTTGGTGCCAACTCCATCTTCATCAACCGGGGCCCATTCAACTACGAGACGTGGACTCATGACGAGTGGTTGTCTGCCACTCTTGCTGTTCAGGTTGTTGGTTTTCCCTGAGCTGCTTACCGCTGCAGCGTGGTTAAGCTGATTGCGTGTTGTGGTGTGGGTTCGTCACCATATATGTGTGGGGCAGGTGGCAGAAGCCAAGGGACCAGGCGCAAGAGCCAAGCTAGCCGCGTTCAAAATGATGTCGCCCATGCTTCGATATCGTCTGCAACAGTTACGCAAGAGCAGGGCACAGGGGCTGTTGGTGCCAAGTCTGCGAGTGAAGTTCTGGTCCCTGTTCGAGGCCATGCCGGTTTGCCCCAATTTCACTCAACAGAATGCGGATGTCATCAGTGACATTATGTCGGCCTATCTACGCGAACAATCACAACACAGAGGTACTCATCTTGCTCTCTCGCTTCAAAGTGCTTCTCGGTGTGGCATGGTCACGTTCCGTTCACACATAGAGCGTTGTGCCAGGAATCAGAAGCAAGTGGGAACGGTATCGTTGGCGAAAGTTGGTGGGCGCAATCGATCGGCTGGAGAACTTCGAATTTGTGGAACTCTTCCGGATACTGCACAAGTGGCAGTCCCCCAATCTCTTCTCGCACAGAACCAGGACAAAACGTGAAGAAGGCCATCCAAGCTAGGCAGATAAGATGTATCTATGAAGAGCGCAACAAGAGGGAACTTCCGGCAATGATCAGCTTGTTTCCGCTGTTGCTGCGCTCTTGAGCTTCCGTGCCTTCTTCTTCGAAGCGTTTGTCTTTCTGGTGTCCACAAAGTCCTCATCGTGTTGGTCGCTGTAGTCGTCATGGTCACTGATGTCAGAGCGCTTTGTTCCTCTGGTTCGTTCCTGTTCGCTTTGGTGCCGAGAGGGGGAGCGGACCGGCGGAGGTCGAGTAGTGACTGCCGTTATTGTAGATATGGTGGCCTTGCGTCTGGTTGATATGGCCGTGGTTGTACGAGCTTTCTTCGCAGCAGGCGGCTTGGCCGCGCTTTGAATCTCGTCGAGTCGCTTCTGGGCCCAATGTGGCACCTTCCTGGTCTTGAATGTTGACATTTTAAGGGACAGCTTCTGACCTATAATCCACAATCGTCAGATCTAGGTATCCAGTGGCTCCTTTGGAATGCAATCTACCAAGGTAGTAGGCTCGGTAGGACTGGTACACATATAGAGGAAAAGCTACTTCGGATGCTAGCGAAAAAAAAAGCGTAAGCAAACATATTGACATCACACTTTCACAGTGGAAAGGAATATAACCTGCTACCTCATCCTCGATAGGCATCAACAAGCCCTCAAGCCGTTCGGTTTCTTCATCTTGTAGTTCTTCAACTTTCATTTCAGTTTCCGCTTCCTCTGTTATGGTGGTTTCCTTTACTATCCTGTTCCCAGCACTCGTTTGCTCTATTTCCACGGTGGTAACGGTGGACTGTGTAGTGACGGTGAATGTAGCATTCCGTTCCACGCTTGGCTGTTCCTCCTTTATGGCCTTCAGCAATTCTTTTACTTTGGCTCCTTCGTTATCTGAAATGCTGGTCACTATGTCGGCCCGCTTTCGCTTTCGTTTCTGATCTGATTGCTCATCATGCACTCCGGTTTCAGTTTCGGTGACGTTAGCTGCGGTGGCATGGTTGAGGGTCAGATCTAGACTCGATGTCTCCTTCTCCTCTCGTGAATCATCTTCCGGTGGTGCCACCTTGAACTCATCAGGCATGGCTAGGGGAGGAGCACGTTTGATTTGGAACCGGACTGCACACCACAAAACACAGATGTGTTAGATATCCTCCATCGATGCCACCAGCCCTCACCAAAAAACAACTTCCCCTGTGGTGTAGTTGGCTAGCATTTCCGCCTGTCACGCGGACGACCCGGGTTCAAATCCCGGCGGGGGAGAATCGTCTTTTTGCGCACCTTGATTATTCTCTTTACCTTGTTCTGGTGGCTGTGCGTCAGGGATGGCAGGTTCGTTAGCTTGTAGCCAGAGCAAGTGGGCTTCGCACGCGTGCTCGCGCCCATACCGATGACGGTACTCATCACACAGGGCCAACCCGTACGCTGCCGCGTGCCGATAATGCGCTGCACTCTCCCTCAGCCTGATTTATTTCCACGGTTAGTTCGTTCACCACGAGCGAATCTGACCAGTCCTATAACAAGCCGCACCACTTGGAGAGAGGGTTGTTCATGTGGGTGGGGCGATAGCCACGTTCTCCGGTCTTGGCGAGAGGAGCGTGAGTGCGCCAGTCGCCAGAGACAGGTAGGGCGTGGTGGGCGGCGTACAGCAGCTGCGCGGCCTCCAGTGGGATCTTCACAATGTGAGCGTCAATGTGCTGACGGGCACACCACCCGTAGCTCAGCCGACCCCGGGCGTAGCGCGGTGGACTCAACCAGAATAGATTCACCATGCTGCTCTCTCTGGTCCTTGTGGTTCACAGTGACTGCAGCTCGATATGAAAGGTAGTCCCCGGTGTGGTGGAAGGAGCAGTGCGTGGGCACCAGGCGCGCATGACGTGCCACCCTCTCGGCCCTCCTGACAGCTTAGATAACTCAGACCAGCGTCACCAGCACGTCCTACCCACGTACCACCAACCTTCTGCGGATTTGTCTTTTTAGTAAATCGAAATCTGTTTCCCAATCTCGAAATCTTTTCCTGGTGATTTCTCAAACCTGATTTGGGTTTTGTGAAAAGTCGAAACTGAATAAATCAAACACGCATTTATTTGTTCCCGAAAATTGTAATAAGTGTAATATGTCTAAGAACTGAAAAACAAGTAAGAAGCATGAGTGAGTTCTTTGCATTTCCGCGTACGCCACACCTGGCCGGCAGCGCCGTGGTGGACGACGATGAGGTGGTGGACGAGAACGCCCTGCGCTACCTCCTTGACGACACACCAGCGGGCGGCGGTCAAGGCCTCACGGTGGTGGTGCAGGAGAAGATGGACGGCACCAACGTGAGCCTCTACTTCGAGGATGAGTGGAACCCCGTCCTCCAGAAGCGTTCCGGCATCATCACCTCTGGTACGCTTACGACTTGAGTTTCCGACACACGCACAGACGCCACAGGATCCTGCTGGCGTGGAGCAGACTGATGGCAGCGCATGTTCGGCGGCTCAAGTGATGAATGATGAATGTTGAATTCAGATGTGAAGCTGATGCGTGATGGTCTTCTTCACGACAGGAGAGAAAGCACAGTACGACGTGTTTCGCGGGTGGGTGTTCGAGCACATGGACGAGTTGTACGCGGTTCTGGGACGGCGGCAGTACGTGCTGTTCGGGGAGTGGCTCTGGTGTCAGCACGCCGTCCACTACGACCGCTTGCCCTCATTCTTCCTTGCGTTCGACCTCTTCGACATTGCACAGCGACGCTTCCTTGCCTACGATCGTATGGTGCAGGTGCTAGACGGCCGAGTGCCCATTGTGCCACTTCTGTGGTCGTCTTCGTCCACGTCAGCCACCTCTTCACGCGGCAAGTTCGAGGAACTCAAGAAGTTCATCGGGCAGGACACGGCCAAGCGACCATCCGCGCACGGCGCTGAGCCGATGGAGGGAGTCTATGTTCGCATCGAGCAGAGCGGGTGGGTCAAGGACCGATTCAAGATGCGGCGCAAGACCTTCACCGCTGGGCGCGAGGGATTCACCACCAACATCAAGAACAATTCCCTTTTGTCTTCTTCCTCATCATCCAGCAGTTCTCGCCCTGCCTCATCAGCACCACCACAACAGAACCAGACCAAGAAGGCAACCACCAGCACGAAGGGGAGGAAGTGATAAACATGTTTTTACAGCCACCATCTGAGCAGATGGTAAATCAGGATAAAGTCTATTTAAGGTAAACTTCGTCTCATACACTCTAAATTCTAGTTACCACACTGGTTGTAGGTGAAGGGAGTGGTCAACTCACCGTCGGTAAAGATGTTCGTCACTTCCATGTGGGGCTCTGGTGGAAAAACCCCACGGGCAAAAGAGGACACTGGCGGCGACGCTTCTCCGCCTGCAGCACCACCAGCAAGTATTGCCGAAGATATCCATAAGACGATGGACAGGGTGCGTGCAATCTCCTTCCACATGGAGCTGGCCATACCAACCAAGAGCCTGGGGGTGCCATGTAGCTGCGAAAGGAGAACAACCAGCTGCGGCTTGAAAACAGCCACCTCTTCAAGGAGCTCGATATCATCAACAGAAAAGTGAGAGCCAAGTTAGGTACCAACTCCTTCCCTTTCGCTTGGTCTCGCCGCCCACAGGATGGGTTTTCTACAGACTCCAAGTCGGCCGCCACTCTGGAGTCGCTGCTGGAGTCAAACGAGGTCGCTTACACTATTAATTCTGCACTCTCCTATGCACTGCCGCTCTCGTACGTCTCAACACATACTTGAGTCGACTCTGTTTAATAGAGCCACGCAGGTTATTCATGGAGAAGTTCTATCGAATGTATCCGGAGGCCCGGGCACGACTCGAGGTGTACGAGCGACGAGGAAGGCAATGCTCCTTCGTGGTGCCCAAGACAGGACAATCGTCTGAAGGCAGTCCTGTCTATGAGCGGATGATCCGGGGATGGCGGGATCAAAACAACAGCTGTGGCGCCACAAACGAGGGTGATACGAGCCCCGAGATGGGAAGGGAAGGTTCCGGTATAGATAGCCTGCCCACCACAGTAACCAAGCAATTTGCCCGGTACGTCGCGCAGCCCTGCTTTGTCCACGCAGTCGGCGGTTGCCTGATCTTCAACTCCTTCTGAACCCCCCAGGGATGTACCTTCCCTCGTTCGCATCAATGGAAAAGCAGTGCAAGGATCAACCGATAATCAGAAGGTGTTGGCTGCCTACCGCGCCATCCAGGCAGCCACCGGCAAAAGCGAGGTACCTTTGATTGATCCCTGATATGTATGTATCTTTCCTTTTCTCCTCACAATGTGGCACATGCGTGTAGATGCTTACACATCAGATAATGGAAGTGGCCAACCAGAACTTGGGCATTCTCCTCTACGAGGACCTGGTCAATCACTATTCTGAGGCAAGTGGTTCCTTCGCCACCTTTATTGCTGCTGCGCGTGCTGACTCCTCTCTTGTCTCTGCTACAGACCGGATTCCTGGTCAAGCAGACCTGGTATCACTACATCGACATCAGCTTACCCCGCACGGAACCCAAGATGGACGAGTCGTCCGAGGTGCGCACACAAGCCCGCTGCACTAGTGTCGGTAGCGTTGACTTGTCGCGTGATAATAGCTGCAGGGTGAAGTGGTGATCTACATGCTGGCCATCTTCGAGCTACAGAGCAGCGACTTTGACAACAATCCACCACTCTTCGTGAAGTCCATGCTCGAGATAACGTTTCTCCTTGAGGAGCCTGAGAGCTGGAGCAAGGAGTCCACGCCCTTCAGCACGCCCACCAACTCTCCCGTGAGTCTGCGGCTGGATGCGCCATCGTCTACGGGGGTCGCATCACCTACATTCTATTCTCTTGCGACCTCATCCGGGAATGTCCGCGTGCGACAGCGCAAGACCTACGCAAGCGGAAGGAGAGAGCCGTTGGTGCGGGCGGTCTTCTCGACGCCCACCTTCAACATCCTTCCCTTCCTGGACTCTGTTGACTTGGAGCTCCACGACAGCTGAGAGACGCAAAGCCTCATCACGTGTGCACTAGTGTACAGTAACAAACAACAAGCTTGACGCGACAAAAACATGTAATTGTGGGCCTGTACATTGAAAAAGCTTGGGCATGAGTCACTGTCTATCTTGCCTTGCAGCAGTTGTAAAAGATCCAGGGCGCGTTGCTGGCTACGGTAACGAGAACCAGCGTGGAGGACTTGATGTCATCGGTAAGCTCTGGCGAGGTGTTGTAGACCTCCTCGAGTACATTGGCAACGTACTCTTTCTCGGCGAAGATGTGGAGCACTTGCTTGTGGAAGGGATCCATCACCAGCTGCGAGGATTGCACCACGCCAGCCAGCTTCTTCTTCAGAATACGGAGGCCGTCCTCCTCGGTGAACACGCCGTTGTACTTCATCGCTCTCGTGACTGAGATCATAAAGATGTTTTTGGATCAGCAACGCCAACGAAGCCATACGCCGTGCGCCAGTGTGCTCGTACCGGAAACGCCAATGTGGAGATCGAAGAGGAGGACCGAGTAATCGGTGATGCTGCCGCCCATTGGGAAGTACTCCAGCTCCATCTCCGTCTTGAGGAGATCAGCCCCGTAGGACGCGCGGAGCACCTCGTACGACATCACCTCGGATGCCACAGAGTTGCCCCCTGCATTGGGCAGATCCCGAATGCGGCGTCCCCCTTCGGTGAGACGCACCTGATCGAAGATGCGCACCTGCAACACAGAAGAGCAAGCCAAGTCAATGTATGATCTTTACGCGGTCACCGTGGACACACGAATGGTACCTGATCGTGCACAAAGAGCGAAGAACGAACGAAGCGACCTATGACGGCGCTCGATGAGACCTCGGTGAGGGAGCTGGGCACCACGAAGAGGTTGACCGTGGGCTCCTTGACCACGTAGTCCACTCGTACGTGGCAGGTGCACGGCGGACCCAGCGACACCAGCTCTGGCGACGAGGACGAAGCCGTCGACGAGCGCCGACGCACGGGCGGCGACGACCGCGGCGAGGCTGTCGTCGATGTCGAACCCACGGAGGACGCAGGTGCAGCCGACACACTGGTGGAGGTGGCCTTTGCTACTGAAGATATCCCGACCTCATCCTGCTTTGCCGGCGCGCTGCCACTGGCGGTAGTCGTGGCGGTAACACCGGCGGATACTTGGACGCGCACCGGAACGGGAAGGGACGGCTGAGACGGCTGGACAGCCTTGGGACGCCATACGAGGCGGCGTCGACGCGACGTCGGCTGCGCGCGGGAGGAAGAAGCGGTGGCGGTGGCAGCGGTGGGAGAAGTGGCAGCAGCGTCGGCAAAGGTCGGAGGTACAACAACAACAGAAGCAGAAGAAGCAGAAGAAGACGCAGAAGCGGGTGAAGAAGAGGAGGCGGGCGGGAAGGAGGAAGTGGCGAGGAGGGAGGCAGGTGGGCGGGTGTGTGCGCGCTGCTGCTGCTTAGCAGCATGGCGGCGCTGCTGCTTGTGCTTGCGTCGGCTCTTGTCGGTGGAGGAGGACGACGACGGAGCCACAACTAAGGTAGTACTGGGACTGGACACTGGCCGACCACCGGCGCTGCCGCTGGTGGCGACGACGGTTGGGGTAAGGGGAAGGGGAAGGGGAAGGGTAAGGGTGGTGGTGGTGATGGTTGGGGTGAATGGGAGGACGGGCGGGATCGTCGCGGTCCATAAATCCACCCTTGGCCCCTTCCTTACCCGCCGCCCCTTCCTCCCCGCCCGAGGTGGTGGTGGTGGAGGTGATGGTGGAGGAGGGACAGGAAGAGGAGGAAGCGCGCAGAACGCACGACTGATAGGAACGGGACAGGGGGGCGGTAGTAGCAGCAGCAGTAGTGCGTTGGAAGTGGGGGAGGTGGGAGGAGGCGGTGGGGGATCTTCTTAGCTGGGGAGGTCTTCTAGAGGAACGTATACGTATGCTGCTGGTGGTGGTGGTGTGGGTAGTGGGGGTGGAGGATCTCATGTTGTAGTAGGGGGTGTCTGTTGGTGGGTAGTCTGGTCGTGGTACGCCTTGGAGGGAACTGACTCTTTTGTAGCTGTTCTAGAAAAGTTACGACGACTAGTAGTAGTAGTAGTGGTGGTGGGAGGAGTAGGAGTAGTGGTGGTGATGGGGTGTATGTAGTTTGGGAGGGGGTACTAGGCTGTCTAGTGGTCGATTCGAAACACAGCCAAGGATGGGTTGGGTTGGGTTGGGTGGGGGGAGAGCTGTTGTTCTGCGGACAAAAGCGGGGGATGGTGGTGGTGGTGGGGGTGGAGTACGCAGTGAGGCGGAAAAACAAAACGAAGGGGGGACGCGTCCCACACACACACGTACCCAACCACCCAAATTACAATCGGCCGCAGAGCTCGATTGGCAGAACAGCATAGGGAGGAGCATGTTTCGGCAGAGGAGACGTAATTCACCGAAACGATCCCAAGAAATTACGCCGAACCTCTTCCGCACACAAACATATGTTTTCCTTTTAAAAACTTATATTTTTTCACATGTTTCGAAATATGAAAAGTTTTACTATTTCATCAAATCGTTTCGATTGCGCGATAAAACAGAACCGAAAAGAGCTTGGGATGGAGGGAGGCGAGCAGCACCAGCCTGATGGTGACTCCGCCACGCGCCCACATGTGGTGGTGGTGATGGGCAGCACGGGGGTGGGCAAGACGCAGCTGGCCATCGACCTCGCCCACGGCCTGCTGGAGCGGCACGGACTCTGCGCGGAGGTCGTCAATGCGGACTCGATGCAAGTCTACCGTGGCTTCCCCATCGCAACCGCCAAAGGTGCTTTTATTTGTTTTTTTATTCTTAATTATTCGATGCTTGAATAAAAATATTAAATATGTTTCAGCAAGAGTTGATCACTGATGACTGAGCATCGTTGTGGCATTGTGGATGCAGCAACGGAAGAGGAGCAAGCTGGGGTGGTGCATCACTTGCTGGATGTGGTGGAACCGACGGACATGTCCTTCAATGTAGTGCAGTACTGCCGCCTCGCGCTCGACGCCATCGATGACATTCACCGACGCGGGAAGCGTGCGTGCAGTAACTTATCTCCTCCGGCTCGCACTCGTTGTTAACAGGATGGGGGCATGATGGATTCCGGAGCAGTGCCGATCGTAGTCGGAGGAACGCACTACTATCTGGAAGCTTTGTTGTGGGATAACATGCTCATGCACGAGCTGGATGCCCCCTTGATTCCCAAGCATGCCCCTCTCGCAGAGGGCGCTGAGGAACTTGGTACAGGCACAGGCGAAAGCGCCGAGGGATCACGCAATGCTTCGGAAACATCTGCGGATCTCTACGCGCGGCTCTCCCAAGTAGATCCTCTTATGGCATCTTGGCTTCACCCTCACAACGAGCGTAAGATAAGGCGTGCGCTTGAGGTCAGCCTCCCCCACGAGCCGGCTCACCCCGATATCGCTCATCATACGTACCACTAGGTATTTGACACAACGGGCACACCTTACAGCACGCTTCTACGACAGCAAGCGACTCCCAATCCTCGGTATGCTTGTCAGTGATGCAGCACGACTATGGTTGTTCTCATGTATCCTTCAGCTTCGATGCTCTTCTATTTTGGATCGACTGCGACAAATCCGTTCTCAACACTCGGCTGGACAGGCGCGTGGACAAGATGATACAGGTGCGCTCATGCATTCGCGGTTGCCTCCTTCTCACCCCGCGAGCAGGCAGGGCTGTTGTCAGAGGTGGCTGAATTGCGGAATGTTTTTACACGCGAAGGCTTGCCCATGGAGTATACGAAGGGGATCCTCCAGGCTATCGGTGAGTCCACCTCGCCAATCTTTCCCCATCATGTGATTACTTGAGCCTCATTCCACCCCTATCAGGCTACAAAGAGTTTGCACCGTACTTTGAGGCAATTGAGGCAGTCGATTCCAACGCCGAAGGGGGAGAGGACGAACGAAAACAAGCAGCGCTACGGACGTGCGTGGATGCACTGAAGCGAAGAACACGTAAGTATGCTCGAGTGCAGACACGTTGGATTCAGCGACACTTTAGGTACCGCAACCACTTCGCAGGAAGAGAAGAACGTCCCAAAGTCTTACTGAACGCGTTCAATATGTGCAGGCCACGGGCTACCATACTTCGAGTTGACTCCACAAGGGCTGAACAGAAGCGGTGGGATGAGGAGGTAAGGCTCCCGGCCATTCGAGCGTGCGAGCGGTGGTTGCGTGAGGGCACGATTGGTGAGGACCTTGGAGGCGATCCCTCCGCGAGGTTCGTAGAGGTCCTACGTCCCACGGCCGCTGCAGCAGCGCCAACAACACGCGTCGCCTCGGAGGAACGTGACAGCCGTAAGCGAGGAAGGGAGGGGGAATGTGAGGTTGGGGACTCCCGGCCCCTTCAAGAACGAGAAGACGCACTAGGCGCCCGATGGCGCCGGTTCGTGTGCGAGGATTGCGAGGGGAAGGTGCTGCTGGGTGAGGTACAGTGGCAGGCTCACCTCAAATCCCGAGGCCACCGTCACCACCGCAAGCGCATGCGACAGAAGCTGGAGGAGACGAAGAAGACTCACAATGCTGAGGGGTGATCTCCTGGGATCCCTTTCATTGATTACAAAAGTTAAGCTTACATAACTGGAGCTCCACACTACCGATCTGTTAGCGCCCCTCTCATGAGGGCTGCTTGATCGGGTTATTCTTTGGAAAGGAGGGTGGCACGAAAGGTAGCCGATGCCAGGTACGGTGACAACTGAAATACTGAGCTGCTGGCAGCTCGTTCCCGCAGGTTGGTGGTGTCCTCACGATCTATTCTTCCTGAATTTTGGGCGATTCGACCCGACTGCTGCTTCCCGCCGTTCATCTTCCGTCGTTTAAGACATCGACTGAAGTCCTCGTTTCGCAGGCTGGTGCTACTCGTAGCACATGTCCAAAGTTGTAGCAGAATGTATCATCTTAATGAGTAAATCGTCATGTCGTTGACCTTACCGATGCACTCCAAAGAGAGCAGCCACGGCACAGAATGAACATCTGGAGCCAACAAGTTGTGGTCAGCTTCCCACAAGAAAAGCAAGTAACTCTGGACATTCAATTCTCAGGTACCTGGTTACCGATCTCGACAAAGGCCGACTTGAGCACCCGATTGTAGGCTGTCCAAAGGTCAGTCCACGAGGTGAGGTCGAACGGATCGGCCAGCCACGACCGGTTGACGTAGGGGATGGCAAGAAGTGGCTTGTTGAGGTGCCGCAGGTATATGTTGTACCCGATGTACCGCAGAGCCAGGCCATACCGCTCGTCCGATGGCGGCACCTGTGCGAAGAACTGCTCGGCCAGGCGGTAGTCCTTCTTGCTGTAGTGGTATATGGCCTGCCCACCACCATCACCACCATCACCGTGGTGGTGAGGAAATGCCAAGAAGAGGGAAGAAGAAGAGAGGACGTTACCTGGTCCCAGGGGGTGGGGTGGACAGGA
The DNA here is from genome assembly GCA_000826365.1 of Acanthamoeba royreba. NCBI lineage: Eukaryota > Discosea > Longamoebia > Acanthamoebidae > Acanthamoeba > Acanthamoeba royreba. The sequence goes on from CDEZ01023603.1 coordinate 13,920, forward strand.
GGGACACGCGAAGGCTCATCAAGCGTGAAGTAGGCATACATGTTAATCATGACGAAGGCGAAGCAAGACGAATAGATCACCATGAAGGTGAAGCTGTAGAGCGCGAACGTGGCCAGCGACGCGCACCACTGCCAGTTCACCATCTTCGCGTGTTTGTTGTGTGTAGCGGGAAAGATTGATCGATRTATATATTATCTCTATATCAAACGATAAGGGCGAGCGGTTGGGAGATGTTGGCGTAGTAGAGTTGGCATACACGCCAACCACTCCTTCACAATATTTCTTTTTACAAGACGAGCGTTCTCCAGGCCGTAGAAGAAGAATGCCAAATGAATAATAAAGGCAGATGAGATGCACAGAGGAAAATTCCCTGAACTAGATGTAGGCGAATAGGTGTGGGTGCTGTATGAACGCGCGACGTGGGAAGGGAGAAGGCAAGGGCTGGGTGGTGACAGCTGAGGGAACTGAATGGGGAAGAGAAGGGAGCTCGCGGACGAGACTAGTGGCCAGCTTCCGTCATGAAACGAAACTATTCGGCGTATGTCGCGCTACGATGACTGGGCCAAGCTGACATTCCTGAAGCTCAGTAGGATTCCATGGAAATTCAGGCTGACTCTAGTGTCATCGTTACGTAAAGGTGGTACACGAATAGGGTCGGATTCCCAGGACAGCACATGGACATTTATGCTTTCAAACAAGCAATAAGTGATAAATAATAACAATAATAATAATTTGAGAAGAAAGGAACGGCAAGGAAGATCACTTTAAAACAACGGAGAGAGCAAATGGTGGATGGGGCGGGAAAGGGAGAGCAGCTTTCTACTGCCCCCGAATGGCTTGCGCCAGCTTTTCTGCGTCCTCCTTGGGCAAAGACGACAGTACTTGTTGGACGGCCTCGGCAGGTATGGCCTGCGCCAGCTTCCTCGCGATTTCAATGAGCTTGGCGTTGCACTGCAGCGTTCATATACAACGATCAAATCAGTCTCTGCTTTGGTTGGCTTCAAAAGATTCGAAGGTACATACCTCGTCGGTGACCAGGGATGTGCCTATCACAGTGCCGAGGATGCTAAAGATCTTGGGCAAGTTCTGGTAATTGTTTCCGAGAACAAGAGATGTGTGTCTGTGTGGAAAGTGACGGTGAGAACAACGCTCATCCTGCTAGCCACCATTCTCGAAGGGAGCGTACTGCTCAACAAAAACGACAAAGTTGTTATAGGTGATTTGAGCCTCGACCTCATCCTGGGTAACTGGCAGGTACGACAGGAAAACTGGGAGCAGCTGGTTGATCTACATGTGAAAAAAGCAAGGGTTAGTAGAGAAAAATGTACACTCGCGATGGTGGGAGCGTACATCGACAGCCGCGGCTTGGTATCGGATGATCTTAGCAACCGCAGAGACGGCATTCTCAGTCGCATGGATATTCTCATCATTGCGTGATTCGGAGTGCTTGATCACGCTGTCTAGCCTCCGGAAGATATCTGAATTGGATTTGGTTAACATTGCTCTCCTTTCAGCACCACTCAGATGACAGGTCATACCGAGGATGATGGTGCCCATGCTTGGACCACCAAATTGGGCACAGAGACCAATGCCGAACACGGCCGCTTGACGTACCGAGGGATTGGAATCGGTGGTGTAGTTGACCATAGGAGCCAGGAAGTGCTGATAAAGAGGGAGAGCAGCGCTTTCACAGTGCTCAAGCATGTCATCAAGCATGCACAGGCCGATCTGCCGGTCATGCGGCGGCTTTTGGGGTGCCTAAGAAAAAGGGACAATGAGAAAAAGCCCGAAACTTTATGAATATGAGAGCAGAGCTGGAACGCACCATAAGCTGAAGTGCGACTGGGAAGAGGCACTCGGAAAATGCGCGCAGCATATTGGCCTTTTGGATCTTGGCGATTTTGCCAATCACCTCACCCAGTTGGGCCATCACTTCCTCCTCCTTCTCGTTCTCGTCCTCGAGCTTCTCGGCTTCCTCATCATCGAAATCCTCGCTTTGTTTCTCCTCTGTTGTGAGCATAAGAGTATTATTAGTGAATCAACTTGCTGGGAATTAGTGGCGTAGCCCTCACCAAGACGGTTCTTGATGCGATTTTCTCTCTCCGAGATTTCAACCTTAATTGTCTCGAAGACTGACCGGATCTGAGCCTCAGTCATCAGGTCACCGCACAGGTCAATACACTGCACACCGGGCGAAGCAGCGGTAAATTAGTGGAACAGCACACTAAGGCCACAGCGGTGAGGCGTACCTCGCCCAGAGTTTCAAACATAAGAGCAGTAATTTCAATGTCGATCTCTTGTTGAATGGCTTGATTGAGCTCGGTGAGAACGAGAGTGAAGAGGGTGACGAGGGGACCGTTGCCCTGCCCGGTGATCTCGAGATGTCGCTTAACTGACTCAAGCAACGCCGACATGGCGGAAACAGCAGCTCGCCTGACCCCGTCGTGGAAATAGAATTTCACGAGAGGAACGAGTACAGACGCCACGCGTTCGACGTAAGGGAAGAATCCTTCCTTCAACTCGGCGGCATACTGGTAGATCATGTTGCAAGCTGTGGCCTTCTCTTCCATCAAAGACGTGTTGATGCCGATCCGCTTATCACCGATGGGAATATACTGCCAACCGTCTTTATCAACATCGTCTTGAAGAGAGGCAATAGAGAGAATATCAGTTTAAGACGCATACTTCCTCCGAAGGGGAGGGCGTTGGCGTACCATCGCTATGAACCGTGAGATCAGGCTCGATTCCAGCCGATTGCAGAAGAGGAGGCATGACTACTTCGAGGTAGGGTACAAATTCTTGTCCAAGAGCTTTGCACACACGCGCCCAGGCTTGGAGAAGGAATGACACCTGAGGGTCGTCAGCGTCGAGCTTGGCCTGCTGAGTGGCATACATCACATGTACGACCTAGAGAAGACAAGTCAGGCGAATAAACTGATGAAGTCGATGGGTTACTAGGTAATCATACCTCCTTCGCGTCGTTATAGAATTTCTCCTTGCCAACGGCGACGCCAATAAGGGTGATACACTCCATGGCCTTGCCACGAAGCATACGCAGATCCTTTCCATTGGCGTTCTGAAGCAACTGCTTGAGGAAGGGCATGAACGTGTCGTAGTAAGGAAGGAATCGGTTTTCCACAACGTCGGCAATAGCGGCAACCGCAGTGATGGCCTGCTCAAGAACCATCTTATTGCCTGTTTGCAGCAGGCTAACCAGCTTAGCCATGAGGGGCGCAAGGTAGGGCTCAAGAATGTCTGCAGTGCAGGCCTCGCAGAAATTGATAATGGCTGAGGCAGCACGAGATTGAACCCTGATGTTTTAGAGTTGCGTTAGTTTGTTGTCTCTCCGTGGAAAAAGAGAGAAGTGGGTGAATGTCTCTTCGACATGCAAGTCCCGCATGGAGGATGGAAGGGAAGGCACAGCCTTAACTCCCAAGATGCGGTAACTATGAATGCATGGACAAAGGGATGCCAGAAGGCCAATTTTACACGGCAATGACTCAGAAAGACTCCACATCCGCCCAAAAGGGAGGTTGTGCGCCTCGACTTACCAACCCCCCAACGGTTTCTCGCGATCCCGTTCGGAGGTAGAGCGAAGCGCAGGAGCCCAGCTCTAAGGGCCGTGTGATAAAATGGGGAGCTTCAGGGAAGGGAAGGCGAGCACTTACCGAGGGTTGGCCTTGTCATCCATAACGCTCATAAGAGCAGGCAAGACCTTGGCATGGAAGTTGGATTGAATGGTGGGTCCGAAATCGGTGAACATCTGACCCATGGTGGTGCACGCGGCCCATCGGACTCGTGGATGAGGATCGGCGAAGTGAGGCAGAACCAGGCTTTCATCGCAAAAGAAATGTGAGATCACTCTATTGCGCGTGGACCGGATTGTCGAGTACGTACTTAATGACATTATCTAGATGCGGAACGAGGAAAGAGTGGCAACCTTCACCGACAAGCGATATAGCGGTGAGACCAGTGTGCCTGTGCTTCCAATCAGATGCCTGAAGGAGCTTGGGTATCATGTTGAACAGTATAGGAATCAGTGTCTTGCCACCTGCAGAATACGACGAGTGTAAGCGCAGCACGATAAGGAAGAACTAGAGACGCCTTTCACGTACGCAGAGTAAGGGCAAGCCGATCCAAACTCTCAGAACCAACACTGTGATTTGTAGCCTCGACCTCATCTTCCTCATCGTCCTGTAATGGTTCTTGTGTGAGAACGAGTATGGAGAAACGGTCGAGTCGTGGACGTACATCTTGCGTTCCCCATTCTGGATCTTCTTCCATGTCGAGCATGAAGTTAAGAACTACGGGCACAAGATTCTGCACGAAGTTGGGCACTTTCCTCACCATCCCAGCTCGCTGTTCGGCGAGGGTTACGAGGAACTCAAGACCCAACTGACGGATGCCTTCGTTGAGATGATTGGTGTTGGCGATCGTAAGCATGGCGTTCACCACGGTAGTGAGATGTGGCCGCAAGAAAGTAGGCTCTACATCCGCCAGTTCGAC
>CDEZ01023604.1:0-19301 GCA_000826365.1 Acanthamoeba royreba
TCGTAGTTATCTTTGGGGTAATATTCGGAGTTAAAGGCACATTTGTGTCGAAAGGGAAACAAGGGAAGCAGCAAGTCTACGCACATCACCAACGAACACCACCTGCGCACCAACATGTCTCAGCCTTTACATACCTCACTCCGCCTACTGGGGATTGACGACAGTGATGCCCTCAAGTATGCTGAGCGAATGGTAGCTGAAGGTACGTGCAACAGCTCACCAGCTGCGCGCCCCTTACTCCTCTTCTGGCCTCTCATTGCCTCCACCTCCTTCCAGGTCTCTCCGTGGGCGACCTAAGCGGACTTGGACACTCGGAGCTAAAAGAACTTGGGGTTGAGAGGATGGGCGATCGACTCAAGATTATCAACTTCTTTAAGGACGATATTCATCAGGACGTCAAAGGACAGCAAGCTCCTACGTTCTCCTTCCCGTCTTGTGCCAACCACCCAGGAGTTCCTGCCACGCACAAATGTGTGCAACGTAATTGTCAAGGCAAGAACTTCTGCCTTGAATGTGTCTCCTATGCCCCAAGGTGGCAAAGCAAGGACGCTGTTTTCTATTGGTGTCATCAGTGTCGTGATCGCGTCAAAGCACAAGCACTGATTGATTGTGAGAAGTGCATCTTATTTTGATGAAAACATGTACATGTTGTCCTGGACTTCCACCAAATGTACTCAGAAGTAATAAAAAACTTGAGTTGAGAACCTGTAATGCTGTGTAGTGTGGTTTTCCTTTTCTTTTCCCTTTTCTTTTCCCTTTTCCTTAAATATTCTTCCCTTATTTGTTTCGCTGAATTCTTTCTTTTGGTTATGTTGTTCCTTTTTCATTTTATATTAAATTTTCCCTGTTTTAAAAAAAAGAACATGGAAGCAGAAGAGGAATGCCTGGAATTAGGTGGGACTGGTCTACTCGTGTGTCAGGACGACTGGGAGGAGCACCAACTGGACGGAGACGAGTTCTTTCCGCTGGGCGGCGACGGTAGTGGCTCGTCGTCGTCATCACCGATCGCGGTGCCACTCGAACTGGTCCTGCGCGTCTTCGCCTTACTCTCGCCGGAGGACCTCTGCCGGGCCGAGTTGGTGTGTCGCCGGTGGCGCGCGACACTGGGACCCTACTCCCCGCACCAAGCCTTCCTGTGGCGCCAGGTCCTTAGCCTCTGATTTGTTCTTCTCGTCAAACATACGATTAACTCCTATTGAATGTGTGATCGCGATGATCGGGGTCATCAGGTATTTGAGCGGCACTATAGGAGTCGACCGATTGATGAACAGAAGACAGGATCGGGCAGTACTGCGAAGTACAAGAAGAGGAATAAGCACGACAGCGATGACTGGCGCACCAAGTGCCGCAGCACCGCGCGCGCGCTGAGAAGGTGCGTACTTCGCCAACCAACAAGTGCAAAGATCTTGTGCTCATGGTCGGTTGGATTGCAGCGATTTACGCAAGGAACCAGAAAAGCTGCTGGTGTGGGTGGTGGACTGTGGCCATGACATTCTGCTGGCCGACCTGCTGACCACGCGCCCTGAGCTGACGGAAGCCTTGCGCGCAACGCGCCCTTATCAAAGAAACGAGTCGAGTAGGATTCCCGAGCTGACGTATTTCTCCGACCATCCAACAGCCAAGGCGGTGCGAAGCGGGAACCAGCGATTGGTCGCGCTGGTAGTTCCTCATGCGGGAGTTACTCCACAAGCCATCACTGAAGCTGCGAAGAGCGGGATGATGGAAGCTGTCGACGTGTTGCTTCAAGCCTTCTGCGATCAGATGCAAGGATTGCTGGTCGCCGACAATGTGCAATCGCAACAACAACAACAACAAGGACAATTGGACAAGAAGAAGAAAACGGAATCTCAACTGTCTGTGCCAGAATGGAATCAACTCGAAGATGCCCTCAACAAAGGTGGCATCTCCATGAATCAGCTCTTAGTGAATGCAGGTGAGCATGACCCTTGAACCCAACATGATGTGTTTCAAACTAATCTTTACTTCCCTCGCCTTGACCTCAACATGAACTTGTCTCAACCTGTTTCAGTTTCATCAGGCAAGCTCCGGATGGTACAGGCCCTTCTTCAACAGTGCCCAGAGGAAAAGAGAGACGACCTACTGCATGGCACAAATAACAGAGGCAACACTGGTACCATCCAGCCAACGCCTTTCTATTTGCCTATTTAGCACTTAAGGACATGTATCTAAATGTGGCGGTTGTAGCGCTCATGGAGGCTTGCTTTCAGCGTCACAAGGCTCTATTCTTCTACCTACTCCCCATGGTCAGTGATCATGACCTGCAAACACATGTCTTAAACGCAACTCAGCAAGGCATTCTGCATGTGGCCATTCTGAGTGGAGACTTGGACATGGTGACGGCAATCCTTGATCGTGGCATCTCCCCGAATGTGGCACCCACATCTTCTTCCCCAGTGCCTTTGAGCCTCGCCGTAACGGTACACTGTCTCGCAACATTGCATGGTGATGTGAATCTCACCTGCTACAGGTCTCTGGTGGTGATAAGTTTGCTATGCTGAAGCTTCTGCTGGAACGAGGAGCTGAAATCAATGGAAGCAACGTCAAGGGCAAAACAGCACTCCATGCAGCATGTTCGCTTCACCAACTAAACGAGAAGCTGGTGGAGATGCTGCTTGCTCATGGTGCCGATGTCGGGGTGCTGGTACGTGACTTGGCCCATGGAGTTGTTCGTAACTGACGGAAATGCAGGATGCCAAAGGCAAGACGGTCATAGAAAGCTTACTGCATGGCGCACCGACCATTTCTGCTCTCTGGCGCGAGGCAACGAGAATGCACCTGGTGAAACTTCTCAAGGATCGAGGAGCACCTGTTGTGGGCAAGGGTGGCGCTGGTGCCCCGATCATGCTCGTACTCCAGTGGTTCACACAGATCAACCGCTGGTCAGAGGACGGCAATCAGTACAACGAGGCTGAGCAGCACGCATTAGACATGCTTGTGCTCTTGATTTCCTATGGCTGCCACATACGCGTACGGCTAACCTTGTCGTGATACCTTCTTCTCTTGTTGAATATGGCATTGTATTGAGTGGTACGGTTCATGTATGCAGGAGACCGTTCCTCAGGACCATCTGGTGAAGCGAGTGGTCTGCAGCTCACCGCGCATCATGCGGCTGATGGTGACACAGCTCGGCTTGGAGTTGGGCAAGGACGCTCTCTTTCCTTTCCTGGAGCGAGCCCATGGTATGCAGTTACACACGCAGCTGGCCAACGCTAGTGAGCTGATTGAACTGGGAGCCGATGTCAACGCTCGACGTGATGGCCTTCCTCTGACTCACGCGGCATGTAGGCTTGGACCTCATCTGGTAGCTCTTCTTGCTCGGTGCGGTGCCGATCTGCGTGCTCTATCTGGCACTGGAACGCCGTTGCTGCATCACTGCATGCAGCAACGGCTTTGGTTCAAAGCCAACGACTTGAAATTGCTGATCGAGCTCGGAGCTGATCCCGAGGCACGCGACGAGCAGGGTCTCACCATTGGTGAGTTCTGCGTGGGCCCCAACTTTCCCTACTACATTCAAAAGCCTATCAAGAAGATCCTACTTGAGGCTGGTCTGCCCTTTCCTGAAGTATAGATATCAAATCTTCAAGAATCTTGTGCTTCATTCTGAACAGGATACCTAGCCCATGGACATACATCAGCGTACAGCCCTGGCCATCACACTGGCGTAGCAGTCCTCCAGTGAAGGTTTCGCGGTTGGATCTAAACTGAAGCTTTATTTCTTCCTTCTTCAGGCTCACCAGCCTGAACAGGAAGTGTTGCTCTTGCTTTCACAGTGGATGATAGCGGCCATCTTTCTCGTAGAGAACGCCATCAAGCATAAGCTGTGTGGAGAATAGCCGACGAATCACCAAGTAGATCATCATAAGTACACAAGTGGGAAGGGCTACGAACATTCTCAAGTAGACTGACAAGATTGCTACAACGTGGAAAGCTTCGAGCGATCTCGTCGAGGGTAGCGCTGCCCTTCTGTTGGAGCATTGCTTCGATTGCTGCACCTGTACAGGAATCATGATTTATGATTACACAAAGAAGGCAGCTGCCCAACAGGATGAATGGTGTACCGTCAGTTGCTGAAGTGTCCGTGATGGTTGGTGCCGATTGGCTCAAGACAGAAGAGGGAACAGACGGGCTATAAGTGGAGGATGCAGTCGTCGAAGCTGATCGTGGATTGCGCACAGCGTTGCCTTGACTCATCTGTTCGTACTCTCTTCGCCGATCCTCGTCTTGTTGCTGTTCCTCTTCCTGTAGCATTGCCAATCCTGTACTACGAGAGGTGCGCTGGTAGGTATCCTTGTAGTAGTGGTTCGTATACATATCCACGATTTCCAAGTATCTTAGTGCCTCCCAGTTCCCATCCTTCTTGTAGTCCATTCTTGAAATCGACCGTAAGCCGCATCAGATGAATGTGAGAAAGCGCAGGTTCAACAAATGCACACAGGAAATACCTACCCGTACGCGTTGATGAAGCGTGTTCCATTTTCATCGACGAAGATCTCACCAATGAAGTCGTAAAGGTCGCCTACTTCTGGCCGCTTGGGGAGGTAAGTCAAATTGATTGCCGGATACTCTACTTCAATCAACCCCGTGGAATCATCTGTGCAATTCATGATCGACCGATGAGGGGTCAGTTGTCATCAGGTTCATTCGCAACGAGGTATCATCAAGAGCACCAACACCCGTACCGATACACAGCACGATTGCACCGCGCTCTACTTCATCGTCCGCCAACACCCGTACCACCACCCCGAGCACTCTGCATTCGTTGTGTCAATCATCACGCGACAATCATTAGGAGTATAAATCATTTATAAAAATCGCCAGAATATATATAATAATTTCTTATTTTTATATTAATTATGGAATTTTAGAAAAATAAAATGATAAAATCTCACTTTTATGAAAATAATAGTAAACGAGAGGATATATCCTTTACCGCACGCAGCAGAGACGCACGAGAGGGTTGCCAAACCGAAGGACGAGCCGCGAACCGCGTCGCTCGTGGTTGGAGGTGCAGAAGGACGCGCCAGCCACTTGGTCCTCGTACGGTTGCAGTCGCAGGACGTCGGCCAGCACCACCTTCCTGTGGATCAGTGACGTGTCCGTGGGTTGCTGTAGTGGGTCCTCCATTCGTGTTAAGTTTTTCTTTTTCATATTTTTCCCCTCTTCACGAAAGAAATACACAAAATTATGAAAATTTCGAAAGCGATTATGAAAAAAATAGAAACTCCCAAAAACATTTCAAAATGTTTGTGCAATCCAAATTTATGGAAAGCGTTCGTAGAAGAGTTTTACCACTGTTTTACAAGCCTAAAAGAAAAGTGAGACCAAGAGAGATGGCCACAGGAGGACCAGTGTGGACGTACTACAAGCAGGGCTCGTGGCTGCCCTTTCCCGCCCATGAAACCGCACGCATCGAGATCGCCTTTAGTGTAATCACACTACGTCTTGATTTTTGTTGGTGAAACCGGGAGGCCAAATAATCATGATTATTGATTTCTTCCTCTACAGAGCGGCAAGGCCAACATCAACTTGGGGCCCTTCTGGATCGATTTTATGAGGTGCATTTTTTATATGGCTATTAGTACATTTTATGAGATTTTATTAGATTTATTTATTTTCGTCAAACAGAAAACATCAGATTTAACTAACTTAAATGCAACGGTAAACAGGATGGAACAGCATGATGGGAAGAACCCGTTGGTCATTGCCAAGGTCAAGCGCACCGTTCCCTCACCTCCTGCACCTGCACCTGCTCCTGCACCTACACCTGCACCTACACCTACACCTGCCGCTCCTGCAACGGTGGCACCAACGCCTACGCCAGCTGCTAACGCTGCACCTGCTCCCGCTCCAGCATCAACCACGCCAGCTGCTTCCACATCTGCCGAAAGTACGCGACTCTGCTTTACTTCCTCACGTACAATTACGAGTGTGAGGCCATTCATCGCTGATGCATCGTGATCTGTCCGCACTATGAATGCAGATGATCAAGCGGCTCCTGCAGCAGAAACTTCCGCTCCTGCAGCGGACACACCATCTTCATCAACATCGACAGGTGGGAGAACGAAGACAGCGAGGGTACGTGCTGCAAATCAGTTCCTTCTGGAACTTTCTGGTTTGTTGACTCCTTTGCTTCGCGCTGTAGAAGCGAGCGACTCCCGAAGAGGACAGCGAGGATGAAGATGACGTAAAGGGGGAGGAAGAAGAACAGAAAAGTGCCGAAGGTGCGAGGGTACTAAAGAGCAGGCGTGCCAAGAAGCGTGAAGCAGCAACTACACAGAACGAGGACGAGGAGGACAACGGCAACGGTGGGGACCAATCTGCGTCAGCATCTACAACTGCAGCCGATGAACCCACAGAAGAGACGGGAAACAGCGACACCACTTCACCACCAGCACAAAAGAAGCGTAAGCGCTTCAATCTCAAGAAGAAGGCAGCATCTTCCTCGGATGCTACCGACACTGTGAGTTAAGACTTGCAGCACAGTAGCTTACATTTAGGTTCATTGAAGCCTCAACGAAACAATACAAGGTTATCCACAACAACTCTAGTTCCAGAGTGAAGCCTTTTCCTTGAGACGCCTGCGGGACTCATCGCGGACGCGAGCCTCCTCCTCTTCCTTGCGGAGCTTCTCTTCAGCAAGCCTGGCCTGCTCCAGCTTCAGCGTTTCTTCTCTCTTGCGCTCCTCTTCCTTCCTGCGGAGCTCCACGTCGTCCACGGCCTGTTGTTTCATTTGTGATCGTCAATGAAACCAATCGAGAGATTACCCATTGTTGTTAAGGAAGTGAAGCCCACCCTTTGCGCCTTGCGCTTGTTGGCAGCCGAGGTCACTTCACGGCGGTTCTGCTCCAGCTGGTCCTCCGACTTCATCTGCTCCAGCTGCGCCTTGGCGGCCATGCCCTTCACGCCGCCCTGCGCGGCAACAGCTTCCAGCTCCGCCATCTTCTTCTCTCTGGCTGCGCGCACAGCGAGCACCTGTGTTACAACACATGACAAACAAGACATCAGCTCACTTTCGGAAAGGGATGTCCTGTGACGCGTCGCACCTGCTGGTACTCCTCGATGGCTTTGTCGAGAGCGGCGAGCAGAACGGGATCGACAGGCACGTCGGGGAAGAACATGTCAATGAGCTTCTTGCTCCACTTCCACAGAGCGTACTCAATGAACGCCACGTTGCGGTTCTTCTCAATGTCAACCTCGACCTTGAGCTTCTCACGCAGCGCCGCCACTGTCAGTGCCTCACCGCGCTTCTCGAGGAACAAGTGAGCCTGGAACTCGTCAATCATGCCGCCTCCATAGTTCTGTTTTGTTCACCACAAGTCACTGGTCAGTTTTATGCTCATCAAACAGGCTGACGAAAAGAACGAAAACGAAGATGGCAAAGAACGAAAAACGAAGGACACAAAAGATCGAAAAGTGGAGGGGCCTCGGAAACACACTCACCTTCCACTGGTTGGCGACGTCGAGGACCTCTTCGAAGGCGCCCTGGAACTCCACCGCGAAGGCACGGAGGAAGAGCTTGGCCTGCTCGTCGACAGAAAGCGCAGCGGCCTCCTTGAATTTGGTGTAGAGCTGTTCCCTGGTCGCACGTTGAGCCATGTTGTCGCGCTACTCGAGTATCTTTTTTGTAGTGTGTGTAGATTGTGGAGGTTTGTGTGGTTGGTAGTGTGTTGTTGGTACTAGGTTGTTGGGTTCAAATGGCTGTGCAGCAACGCGGGAGAAAAAGGAAAGAAAAAGAAAAAGAAATTGGTTGCTTGGCAGCAAGTAGTGTGCCTGGGAAGAACAACTCTGGGGTACCGACACCATGGTTGTCTTTTCTAGAATCCGCCACAAGAGCCATGACTACCTCATAACATGTTCTTCACACTTTCAGTGAACAGTGATATTAATTGCCAATGTTGTAAATATATTCTTCTGATGACAGCCATTCGTTTGCTCATATTCCTCTGTGGCCTGTTCACAGAGGACGATAAGTGGGAGGGATATCACAAGGGTCTACGGTCCCGCATGACTGCTTCAATGTCATGTGCTTCCTTGGGCGCTTCTTTGGTGAGGATCTCTGGTCCGCTTTCTGTGATCAGCACATCATCCTCAATACGCACGCCCATGCCACGAAGTCTGTACACAAGTATGATGAGACAAGTTAGCTCCTATTCAAGTGCCATCCGTTGAATGCTTGTCACATACTCTGCAGGGATATCAGGTTCATCAGGAACGTAGATTCCTGGTTCAACTGTGGCCATCATGCCCGGCTTGAAGGGGACTCGGGTCGAGATGTCATGAACATCATGAACGTCCATACCCACCCAATGTCCAATACTATGAGGATAGAATCGCTGCAACTTCTTGTTCAGACAATGATTGAGTTAGCACGCACAGAACGGTGATGAACAAGCCAGAACGGAAGGTACGCTAGAGCTGCCGCCTGGCTTGATCAGGTTCAATTTCTTGAGGCCCTCGTGAATGAACTGTGCTGACATCTGATGCAGAACGGCAGGGCTCATTCGTCCATCAGCCACACATAACTGGGTCCAGAGTGTGTTGCAGTTCAGTAGAATCCCACACCTCGCCTGCAAGACAAGCCTACGTACAGCAATGCACTTCTTCTGAACGCCGAGTACGGTGTTGTAAAGATCGAGTTGAGCCTGAGTGAACTTGCCATTCACGGGCCACGTCCGTGTGATATCACTGGAGAACAGGTTATACTCACCACCTGCATCCACCAGCAACAACTGTCCATCCCTAAATAGGCCACAGGTGATAAGCTGCAGGACAACTTAACAATGAGTGAGTGGCGCACCTCAAGACAGCATCGTTGGAGATATAATGAAGCGTGTTGGCATTGATGCCAGTTGCGAACACAGGCGGATAGGCCAAACGTTGCGATCCACGCTTTCGACATTCATATTCGTAGAGTGCAGCAAGTTGACCCTCAGTAATATCTGCACTCAAAACAATTATCGCCATCGATCAGGAATGATGGTGAAGGGCGCGAGGCCGTGCGGCATGGCGGACGTACTGGGTTGCGTAGCACGCATGATCTCTCGAAAGGCCTGACCACTGATGCTTGTTGATTTACGCATGACCTCTATCTCTGCTGGGGACTTGACGAGCCGGAGCATCTGCAGGACATCCCGCGGACAGGAGACTGCAGACACCGGGTCAGGAGGCAACTTTTCCCACTGTGTAATGGACTCTTTAGTACCTTTCTCGGGCGGAATGAGAGCAAATATCTGATGAGTGAATTCAAGGTGAACATCAGGAGTGTATAGTATGTTCTTCATGCCGTCGGTCAGCTTGCCCAGCTTCTCAGCCAACTGGTCAATTGGAAATGCCTGTACATAGCACCGAGTTGGTTGTCAGCAATGGCTACATTTACGATCACGAGAGAGTAAGCACCTCATCGGCACCGAAGAAGGACGTCGCGCCCTCAACGCCAGATCGAGGTCCATCCCAGATCTCTCTGGTGACCAACAAAGTTTGTTAGTAATGAACTCAACAGACTGAGTTCCAAGTGGAAGCTAGCTTACCTGGCGGGATCTCGCGACCGAACAAACATGGTGAAGTGAATGGGTTTGTTTTCCGCTCGCTTGGCTTTAATGGAAGTGCAGCGTTAGCCGTGCACGCAACTTGATTGAGAATTAGTGCCCACGTACCAAGCACGAGCAGCGCATCAGGCTCCTGATAGCCCGATAGATAATAAAAGTCACTCTGCTGACGGAAGGCATATCTGTGATCGACATTCACACACACACACAGATCAGATATCGATCGGTGAAGTGGTGGTAAACGCTGCGGTAAGGACTTACGGTATGTCGTAGGACATCATCATCTCGGGATGGGACGGAACGATGATCACGGACCCGGCCGGCAAGCGAGCCATCAGGTTCTGCCGCCGCTGAGCGTATTCCGAAGCCGTGATGCCCGGAGTGACTGCATTGATGTGATTCGCAAGAGCGTGCATGAGTTAACTCCTACACTGCAATGAAGCACAGTCAGCGAACACCACATATGGCCGTGCACGTACTCTCGCCTTCCTTGAGCAGGTGTGGATGGGTGGATGGGTGAGGTTGGCCGTAGCGCATCGGTGTCCGCTTGTTGGCCAGTGCATCGGCCAGAGCGAGCCGGCTGGCAGACGACACTGAGAACGATCGCCGCGACGCAACCAGCGAACGGCTGCCGCTGCCCGTGCGCAGCGAGCATGAGGACGAGAAGGAGAAGGAAGAGGAGGACGATGCTGCAGCGGATGAAGAAGACGATGACCATAGTTTCCTGCCGCTGCCGCGACTTACCCGCTGTGCCTCCACTCCACTGGTCACAGTGGCACTTGATGTCGTCCTCCTTGCAAGCCGCCAGGAAGGGCAGTGCGCCAGCCCCAAAGCCGATCTCCTCACAGATGTAGACATGAACCTAAAGTTAAATTTTGTTAAATTTAATGAATTAGTTTAAAAAATTGAAGAATCAAAATTGTTGTGAGTCAATCTATTGTTTATTTTTTCACTTATTTATTTATTTAGAAGGGCATTTAAGAATCTTAGTGAAGAAATGTTGGATCGGTACCACGGAATTGATTTCCGGCAGGTAAAGCGATGAATGAAACAAGATTTTCAAAAACAAGAAATTGTTTCAAATTTGGTGAAACATTTGATTGGTATGTGTGGAATTTATGTGGGAAGGAAATCACACAAGAATGGCCTTGTTGTTCTTGACGCCGAAGAGCAGCTCCTCGAGATACTTGATGTGTACACGCGACATGATCTCTTGAGTGGTCGCACACCCTTCTTTCTTCATTTCGAACAGAAGCGCGCGGTACGGATCGGGACAGGCCTCCTCTTCGCTCTGATTGCTGCCTGCGCTTGTCTTGGCGCTTGATCGTCGCTGCTCGCCGAGGGCCACCTCCTGTGCAAACCATCGCTTCTCGTCAGGGCTCATGACCCTCAGTGATTTCCTCACTAGCATTTCTCTCCTTTCGGCTTCACTGATTGATGATGAATCATTGGTGTGCTCCGCCTTCTCGCGATCCTCGGTTCGCAGCATGCCGTCGATCACTTGATCAAACTCAGCCTGCAGTCGCTCGCTGTACTCGACAAAGGTCCTGCATACATTTATGTACGCGTCTTGGTGTTCTTTGCCCCAATGACGAAGATAATCGAGTTCCTCTGAGAGACTGTTTCTTCCAGTGCAGTATTGCCATCGAACTATCTCAAGCATGCAAAGCCGATTCATGCTCTCAAAGTCGTAGTCCTCCTTTGTTGTTGTGGAGTGATGAAGAGGTACGTCAGGATATGCTCTTCAGAAAAACTAAGATGCATCACCTTGTGCCACTCCCATGAGTCGGGATCGAGGGTCTTTTCTTCTTCGGAAGGGCGCTCCTTGATATTGACATAGGCAACGAAGGTAGGGGAGAGCAGCCGGACCATCACCTCCCTCCCGCCGCGCGGGCTAGCCACCTTGAACTTCAAGACAAGGCCCTTGTAGTTTCCATCAAAAGGGAGAGCATTTGCTGCGCTCACTACTCTCATGTGTCAGATAATGTGGTGCATGATTACGAGAAGAAGCTTTACCTGCTTCGAAGAAGGAACTGAATCGCTGGCGCTCCACACAGTTCCAACCATAGGTTGCAGCTCGCGCTTCCACTTCATCGCCAGAGAGAAGATCCAGCGTGCGTAAATCTCGTATGGCGATAAGAGTGATGGATTCTGCTTCTGCCGCCTGCTCGATGGTGATCTCTTGTTGCTGGTGCGGTCGCGTGATGCTCACCACTTGAAGATGCGGCGAGGTGAGCTCAAAGATGTAGCACTTGGACTTAGCGCCGATAACATCATATTCGTCTTTCTTGTAGTCTGTAATCCCTGCGACGAAAACATTCTCGCGGTCTTGTCGAACAGGCAGCTTATAATTCCGACCTTCGCTTTCCTTGTGTTTGCGTTGCCACACTGACCAAAAATATTCTGCCAACGACATCGAAGACACTGGGTTGAGAGAGAATTTCTTCCTATCTGATTGAACAGTTCACAGGTCAGCGACATGCTCATCAAAGCATCCCGATACCCAGAGATGGTACCTGTTATGGCACTGCCTCGCCGAACAGAAAAATTGTGTGAGGCATCTGGACTCGCGAGGGTGTTGAGTAGCCATTGTCCCTCGTGCCAGTACATGGCTACCATCACACCTTTCAACTGAGTAGTGACTTCAACCGGACCACCCTGCAGTGTTGGATAGTCACCTTTGAGAACGCGGCTCTCTTGCAATGTACCACACATCAGTACGCACCTCAACGTCTTTAGGTAGGTTGAGCAGTCGCGAAGTGTCCCTGTTGCCCCGTTCAAATATCTGCTGCGGTCCGTAGTAGTAGAACTTGGGAAAGGGATAGCACGCTACCTTCCATTCTCCCTGCACAAAAGTGTTGATAAGAAATGCCCTTTTACCTTAGCACTGGTTAAAGGGAGCATACATTCTCCTTGGTCAGGACGAGGGCTCGACAGGCTCGTGCGAGAGGACAGGCCATAGGAGACGAACTATCGGAGTAGCTCAAGTGGTAGAGTGCAGGGTTCGCCAACGATCGCTTCACCTTGATCTGTTCGACTCGAAATCAGTCATCATCAAGCTTGCCGTTGGTAGGTAAGAATGCGCTACGTACACCAAAGTTGCGGCTCAACTCGCGTATTCCATCTTCGTGTTGATTCAGAAACTCAATAAGCTGGCGTAGCTCACATACAGGCTCGTACTGGGATGAGTCGCTGGCTTTGGCTTTGCTTTTCCTAACAGTGTTCTCTGTTGATGAATGAAAACTTGATCCATGAAGAAGCGATGCTGCTACCTTCGTGAGGGTACATTCTGGTTAAGTAGGGTTGGCAATGGATCATCGCCTGCCTTCTCCTCCGCTTTCCTGGCTTCTCCTTCGGTGTACGCCTTCATCTTTCGAATGAGTGATCGAAGCGTAGGCTCGTACTTGGCCTCGTAGTAGGCTGGAGTGAGCAATGAATCATCGCTTTCGATCCTTGCTTCGTCTCCATTGTTCTGGCCGTCCTCTCGTGTTCTGGCCTCAGGCAAGATCTCATAAAAGAGGTCGTTGGCAACCTTACTGCATTCACACCGGTGAGTAGAAGCTTCCCATCCAGAGGAGTCTAAGCGACATTGGGAAATACGTACTAGTCCGTGATGGCACCGTACTGAGCGAGCTGCATGCCAAAGTGGGCGAAGCGGATAGCGTGCACGATGCACTTCTTCGCACGGTAATGGAGCAGGTTCGGATCATCGTCATCAATGCGGCCAGTAAGATGCACCGACGCTGCATTCTGTCCTGGTTGTGCGCCGCCGGTGAGCGCTGCCACAAGACGGTCACGTCGGCGCCAGAGACGGAACGCCTTGGACCAGTTGGTATCGGCTTCGTGATAGACCGATCTGTAGAGCTTGATGAGGCGCGGGTAGTACTCGATCGGCACGACTTCCTTCCACACCCACGGTTCTTCATCATCACCATGATCACCATCATCATCATTATCAACAACATTCACTTGATCACCGGTCATCTGTGCATTCACTGGCACCGATCGCGTGGCCTTCTTCTTGCCGGTGCGCGGGAGGAAGAGGCACGTGAGCACCTGCGGGTCCTGCTCCTCCACGCGCTCCAGGAAGGCGCGCAGCGTGTAGACGTGCGCGTCGACCTCGAATCCGTGCCCATCGCCGCGCTGTACGTCGGTGGGTCCGGCATACGGCGAGTCATCGGCAATGACCACCTTGAGGTCGTAGTCGGCGCCCGGCTTGTTCACCCCGAACAGCCTGCTGCCCACCAAGTACACGTTCAGCACCTCCTTCCCCGGGATGCCCAGCACTCCATATAGCCTTTCAAGTCTATCTTTCACCACCTCCTTCCCTTCCCTCTTATCCTTCTTTTCCACTTCTTGTTCCATCATTTCCATGTGCAACCAGCTTTTTTTCATTATTAATTTTGTTAAGAAAAATTAAAGGAAAATGAATTTCTCTTTTTGGTTCAGAAATTTAAGGAATGTTATTGAAGTGGACAAAATGGAGGAATGTTGGATATGAATTCCTTCTTTCTTTTCCCTCTCCTCTCCATCGTTCATCCCTGTCGGGGAAGGCCTGTGCCAGATCTCTTTCTCTCTCCACAGAAATCGCAGCATGGGATTCATCAAGGTCGTCAAGAACAAGGCCTACTTCAAGCGCTTCCAGGTCAAGTACAGGCGCAGGCGTGAGGGTAAGACCGATTACCAGGCCCGCAACAAGCTCATCATCCAGGCCAAGAACAAGTACAACACGCCCAAGTACAGGCTCGTCGTCCGAGTGACCAACAAGGATGTCATCTGCCAGATTGCCTACGCCAAGATCAAGGGTGACTTTGTCATGACCGCTGCCTACGCGCATGAGCTCCCCAAGTTCGGCGTCAAGGTCGGTCTTACCAACTACGCCGCCTGCTACGCCACCGGCCTGCTGCTCGCCCGCAGGCATCTCTCCAAGATCGGCCTCGCCGAGCAGTACCAGGGCAAGACCGAGGTCACTGGTGAGGACTGGAGCTACAACCTCGACGAGATCGATGGCCCCAAGCCCTTCAAGGCTTTCCTCGATTCCGGTCTCGCCCGCACGTCCACCGGTGCCAAGATCTTCGCCTCCCTCAAGGGCGCATGCGACGGTGGTCTCCATGTGCCGCACAAGGACACCCGCTTCGCCGGCTACTCGGCCGAGAAGAAGAAGCTCAACACTGAGGTGTTCAGGAAGTACATTTTCGGCGGTCACGTCGCTGCCTACATGAAGAAGCTTTCCGATGAGGAGCCCGAGAGGTACGCCAAGCAGTTCTCGCAGTACATTGCCAACGGCATCAAGCCCGACGATGTCAAGGCCATGTACGAGAACGCTCACAAGGCCATCCGCGCCGACCCCTCCCACACGAAGAGGGTAACCTTCTCGTCTTCTTCTCCTGTTGCTGTCTGCTGTGTAGACTAACTGAACCTCGCCATTGTTTGTGTGTCTGTGCTTCAACAGGCTGCTCCTGCTCAGGCTCCTGTTCCCAGGCGTTACGGTCAGAAGAAGAGGTCGCTCCAGCAGAGGAAGGCCCGCATTGCCCAGAAGAAGGCCGCTCACGCGAAGAAGCTCGAGGCGTAAGAGCCCAATTGTTCTGTTCTTTGACTCTCTTGACCCCTGCACGACGCACAAAATGAAAGCTGAGAGCCGGTCAGCACCGGCTCAATCACACCAACCTCTCTTGTCTGCCTTGTGGCTTTCTTCCTGGTGGTGCATCCGTATGTGGGTCTGTGAGACATACATCCTCTTGAGGACGTCTGTGTTCATCGATCTGGCTTGATGTGCCTTTCTACTTTGTTGATCCTTACTTAGATAACTGCACGCTTGGTTGGACATGAGAAGCGTGCCCTTGGCAACATTCACCCCACCTGAGCCTCACGCACAGGCCTTGCGACAAGTAACGATCATTCTTCTTCCTCTCTTGCTGTTCTTCTTCGTCAATGTTGGCATCGGGGCGTTGATTGGTCGTGTGGTGATTCCTAATTGATGCCGACATCAGTAGCGCGCCACAGCTCCACACAGGAAAACTCAGTCGCACACACCTCAGCGTGTGCCGTCCTCGCTTCGCATCTTTCTCCTCCTGACGGTGTGTGCGCGTGTGTGTGCATCTCTGCCTACAGCACCCCCGAGAGAGATGATGAGCAGCACCGCTTCTTCGCCCCTGTTGACGTCGCCCGAGGCCGTGGCACACGACCCGCTCGGGGATGACCCGTTGGGTTCCTTCGCCAGAGCGCGCGAAGGAGGCGAGGAAGAGGCCCAAGGACCCGTCGTGGTCATGAAAGAGAAGCAGGCCTCCGCGGCCGAGCAGCTCATGAGCGACGAGCCGTTCCAAGCGCCACCTGCGTCGTCTTCATCCTCATCTTCATCTTCATCTTCAGGCCGTCAAACAATGAAGAGTGAGCTGCGGGATGAGCTCTTTGGGGGCAAGAGGATGAGCGTCTTTGGTGAGTCGACGTTCGAGATCACCGAGGCAGTGGTTCCCAAACCCAAGGTTGACGAACAGAAATCCGCCCCCTCATCTTCATCGCGAGGAGCGAGTGGCAAGGCCAAGGAGGCAAAGGGCAATCAATCGAATGAAAATCGGGTGGATGAACAGAAATTGGAAAATGTGGAGCTGGGATCCCCATCTTCGTCTCATCTCCCTCCTGCGACCGGCTATGAACATGAAGAAATCTACGGCAACGAGGAAGAGGAAGAAGAGACGGGCACGAGAGGGAGGCGGGCGTCGTCCCATCAGCAGCAGCAGCGGGGGAGGAAGGTCTCGTCGGAAGAGATGGAAGTGGTGGTGGCCAAGCTTGAGTCCTTCCCGCCGCCCATGACCGAGCGGGAGGCCAAGCGCGCCGCCGCTGCGCAGCAGAAGCGGCAGACGTCGACCACCCGCAGCAGCCGCAGTAGTGCCAGGACCTCTGCCGCCTTCTCGTCGTCATCCTCATCTTCCTCTTCGTCTTCGTCGCCCTCTTCGTCTTCGTCTTCGTCACAGCACAGTGGGGCAGAGGACGACCCTGTGTACGACATCGGCATACCGGTCACTCACATCGAGGAACCTTCTGACGACGAGCACTACGCCGTACCTGAACCTTCCACTTCATATTTATTAATATTTTAAATATTTATTTTATCTTATAATTTAAGAAAAGATAAGTAAGAATTAGCTGCTCTTTGTTTTGGCCAAACAAATATGAAATCAAAAAGAAAAAAAATGGAAATGTGGGATTGCGCCTGATCGTTTTCTTGTGGTATACGTGTGTAGGTCTACCACATTGAGTTCAGCACGCTCTCTGCGACACAGCCGAGGACAGTGGTCAAGCGGTTCTCTCAGTTCCACAGCCTTCATGAAGCGGTATGGAATCACGATACGAGGATGCCTGCTTGTTGTGTATCATGAGAGCTCATCTCGGATTTCGTCATGCTCACAGTTGCGTCAGTCGTTCCCTGATGAGGAGATGCCCTCGTTTCCTTCCCGTCTGGTGCTGGGCAACTCACTCGAGCCGCGAATCATTGATGAACGTCAGAAGTACAGTCGGCCTCCATTGTGTTAAGCAAACATTCACTCAGTAGGAACTCCACTTCAGGCTTCTCGACAAATACCTTAAGGAATTGCTTGCCAACAAGCGTCTCTGGAATTCGTTCCACATCAAGCTCTTCCTCAACCTCTACGACCTCACAGGCAAAGTTGCGGTACAATTATCAAAACCTTACACTCTTTGTAGATCGTCCACTCACAAAGGTTCATTCAGATTGTCACAGGCGCGTCTTCGGGCGTGGGACTGCAGACCGCCCTCGCTCTGGCTCGTATGAACGCACATGTCATCTTTGGTACTCACTCTTTCCTTATCCCGTAGTCACCAATTGCTCACATGTCTTCTCGTTGCCTCTAGCTTGCCGGTCACGTGACAAAACGGAAGCCGTCATCGAGCGCGTTAAAGAAGGTGAGCCTTCTCCCCTTCTTTTCTTCTCAATTCACATGAATCTTATCGCAACGCTGCCTTTCAGAGACTGGCAACGACAAACTTGAGTTTATGGAGCTGGACTTGGCATCGCTTGATTCTGTAAGGCACTTCGTTTCTGCCTTCTCGAAGCGCGGGCTACCTCTCAACTTTCTTATCAACAATGCTGGCGTCGTGCGTTAGCCTTATCGCCTCAGATCTTGACTCTGGCTTACCTCTACCATGTAACCACAGGCTGGTGCGATGGGCCTACTCACACAAGATGGATTTGAGATTCACATGGGCGTCAATTACATTGGGTAAGCAAAGCATATCTACCCTTTATGGAGGGCTAAATATCCTAATCTACTTCGTTATGAAGACATTTCCTTCTTACTAGTCTGCTGCTGGATGATCTAAACACAACCGCCACTAAGTGGTACGCTTTCAGTGTCGTTCCTGTTTAGTTGTACTTACTTACCTTGCGCCGTGCTTCTCAGTGGTGAGAAGTCACGGATTGTAAACGTGGCCTCTCGTTCTCACATGGACTCTCGAGATCTAATCTTGTCAGATAGCTATATGTTTACACCAACAACTAAGATCACACTCTACCGTACTTCCTTCTTCTATCCTCTTTGCGAACTGCACCACTTACATAAGAACCACGGCAACTGCAGCCGCCTTTGCTCAGTCTAAACTGGCCCTGGTGACTTTCACCAACGAGCTTGCCGTCCGTCTGGAAGGAATGAAAGTCGTGGTCAATGCCGTTCATCCTGGTCCAGTTGCCACAGGTAAACACTTGCCTTTCCTCGACTTTCACCCATTTCTAATTCTTTATCTACTCTTGTTTGTCGTGTTTCCATCCAGATACATTCTTCAAGCAGGCCTGGAACCCCATTCCTTTCACCGTGAATTGGCTCTCTAAGAAGTTCCTGCTCAGTCAAGAGGAGGGTAAGGATATGCCTGAACCCTACTCTTGATTGGTCTGATCACACTCAATGTTTTTCAGGAGCACGTTGCAGCTTGTTTGCAGCGCTAGCAGAGGAGACAGCATCAGTGTCTGGTCGCTACTTTGAGAGCTGCATTGAGCGGGTACTCCAAGCTGCATCCGTGGTCTTGTTGGTTGTTGCTAACTGTCCCTTTGTTACCATCAGGCACCCAACCCGGTGAGCCACAATCGGGCATTGATGGCACAACTGTGGGAACACAGCGAGGCGTGGACCGGTTTGGCAGAGTAGTAGTGCTTCTCAGAATTTAAATGTCACAATTTTGTTTATGCCCACCATAACAGTGGATCGACACCTCTCTTACTTGTACCACTGGAGCACCCACCCCGTGAAGGCAGAGGTTCCCGCCTCTCCTTGCCAATGAATGTTTCTCCTGGCCCGTAGCTCATCGCTCGTCCGACGATGTAACTCCGCCATTTATGCATTTAGAACAATGTCTTCCCCTTGATTCCACCTCTACGATCTGATGAAAGCCACGGGCTATTTTCCTTAATACTCGATCCGCTCAACAAGTAGACGTAGGCAGGCGCTTTGGCGTAGTGGTAGCGCGTCGCTCTCGTAAAGCGAAGGTCGAGGGTTCGATCCCCTCAAGCGCCTTCTTTTGTTTTCTGTCCTTTTGTCTCTCTAACATTTGCTAAAATTTAAAGGGTTGATATTTGTTGATTATGAAAAAATGATGGTTTGAGCAAACAACACTGTACAAAACAGAGAAACCAAAGAGAGACAACCAAAGTCTCCTCAGCTCGCGACAAAAGAAGGCGCTTGAGGGGATCGAACCCTCGACCTTCGCTTTACGAGAGCGACGCGCTAC
>CDEZ01023604.1:19372-82843 GCA_000826365.1 Acanthamoeba royreba
AAAAAGGTGTTCCCACTTGGGTGCGCTGAAGCTGCTGTTGCTGCGTACGGTGAGGCGAGATAGAGAGATGCGTGGCACTTGGCCAGCATTGAGTGGGCGGATGTTTTTTTTTGCTCAGTGACACAGCTGATGTGAAGCGTTCAGTTTATTGCCTCAACGCACATAGCCTCTGATGGGCGAAACAAGCCGAAGACCTAGTGGTGCTTCCTGAACTCGAAGGTCTCCCACTCCTTGGGGGTGTCACGGTCGGCGATGACCTTGCCGCTAGGCTCAACGCACTGCATAGAGGAAGAAACTTTAGTCACCGGGTGTTATGTCCGAAAGCACTGCGGCGGGACGTACCAAGAACTTGCCGTGGTGGGTCTTGAAGTTAACCTTCTTGTGACCCAGCTTGTGAATGTGGAAGGTCTCCCACTCCTTGGGGGAGTCGCGGTTGGCCACGACGGTGCCGTTGGGCTCAGCGCACTAAACACACAAGCAGCGACACGTCAGTACTGTAAGGCAAGTTCGAAGAACTGGTCTGGCAAAGAAGAGTCGTACGAGGTACTTGCCGTGGTGCGACTTGAGGTGCACCTTGCCGCCACCAAGCTTGATGACTTCCCACTCCTCCCAGGGGCCAGCGTTGTCGCGGTTGCCCACAACAGTGTGGTTCTGCTCAGCGCACTACAGTGTGTGTGTAAAATTGCGGTAAGTCAGAGGCAGGCGCCATCAAGACGAAGAAGAGCTGGTCTGGCAAAGAAGAGACATACGAGGTACTTGCCGTGGTGGGTCCTGATGGTGTACTTCTTAGGCATGGTTATTGTGGCGTGGTAAGGATGAATGTGTCAAAGCAGTGGTCGCCTTTTTATCTCTCAAATGTCGGCACATCGCGTCGGGTACACAGCCAGCCAACCAGAAGACTGTCGGTCTTTGTTTCGGGGTTAGTGATACAGATTTATCTGAACCTCATCCGCGTATCGGGTGTATCTGCTAGGACCAGTAGCATTGATTCAACCCAGACGGAATACTCAAATGAAAGGAAACAGCATTCCTACAATATTACTACTCACCATCTGGCAGCCATGTAAGTTGTTTTTCACGAACAGATAAGTAAGGCCTGTGGCCCAATGGAAAGGCGTCTGACTACGAATCAGGAGATTCTGGGTTCGACCCCCAGCAGGCCTGAATCTTTTCTCTCAGTGAAATATTTTTGTCGACACGAGTTTAATATTACGCTCGCTTGTATGTGTGCGCACAGAGCGTTATTCTTATCACTTCCTTATTTATAATAATACACATTCCACAAGTGCTCCCAAGTGGGTTGCAACTAGGAGGCCTGGAGGCGCTGATCGATAAGCTCGACCAGCTCAGTAAAGGATGGACGTAACCTTGGCTGTGTGTGAAAGCAAGGTCAATCCGGTGGTAGGGCAGCAGAGGAAGGAAGTAAGAGGGTACGTTGGGATGCCAACAGCGACGCATTAGGGCAGCAAAGGCAGGCATACAGTTCTTGGGAGGTGTTGGTCGTAAGTCCTTCTCGATGATCGCTCTGTGCGCACACGGACAAGGGAGAATGAGATCGATCTCCTGGTAAACGCATGGTTAAGAGCACCCACCTGACGCAGTCCTTGTCTTGGAAGAATCCGTTGCGTTGAAACTGCTCCCAGTACTCATCCACGAAAGGTGTACGTCGTGCTGCCACCTCCCACATCACTATACCAAAGCTGTAGATATCCAAACGCTCGTCGTATTCGCCGCGAGTGACATCGAGCATCTCTGGAGCCAACCTGTCTCATACATCAATAAAGAGCCCCATGTTCAATAATTAATACTCACCAAGGCCACGTTCCGAGCGTCTCACGGAGCTTGGGATCCACAACACGCGCTAAGCCTACCTTACTGTTAGCATGCTGCCCTCAC
The DNA here is from genome assembly GCA_000826365.1 of Acanthamoeba royreba. Lineage (NCBI taxonomy): Eukaryota > Discosea > Longamoebia > Acanthamoebidae > Acanthamoeba > Acanthamoeba royreba. The sequence goes on from CDEZ01023604.1 coordinate 21,269, forward strand.
AAACAATTGGCTTACATACCGAAATCGCCTACTTTGGCTACAACTGAAGCGTTAGGATCAGTGCTAACCATCTACCAAAAGCTTATGTGAGAAATATCGAAGCAGAGCGTTAGAGAGACGAGGATTGTACGAAGATATTGGGCGAACGAAGGTCTCTATGAACAATCGGTGGGACGAATGAGTGAAGGAACTGCATACCACGGGCCACATCACCCATGATTCGCCATCTAAGTTTCCATGGAATTTGCTCATTGCTTAGCGGCGGCGCTCCCTATGATCGGGAAGAGATAGTTAGGCATGTACGCGCGTTAAATCTATCGCTTGGAGAAAGAGTACCATTGATAGTGAAGAGGTGGCAAGGCAGCACTTGATACCCCACTTGGTAGTTACTTCTATGCAGTCTTCCTCTAGGTCATCCTCATCGAGGTCCAGGAGAAGTAGAGAATCTCCATTCTTGAGTCCGGCTTGCATTCGCAATTCAGGCGGGGGGTCTTGAGTTAGCTTGGCCCGACGATGAACTTGTAGCAGGCGCTTGAGATCGCCTCGAGGCACTAATTCCATTACCATCGAGCGATTGGGTCCATTCAAGATACCATATAACTGAACAACATTTGGATGACCCAAGCAACTGTAGCCATAGAAACTACGTCAGATCAAAGCAAGCATTGCTTGATTCTCTTACAAATTCCAGACGTACCTCATCAAGTAGGCTTCCTGCTTGAACTGATCAAACTGATCTGCAAATACACGAGCTGCATCCTCCTTGGCCATGAAAGAGTTGTCCTGCAGTATTCAGAGACTTAGCACTCCTGGACGAGGAACAATACAGGAAGTCTGCTACCTTTAATCGGAGATGCTTCACTGCAACGGGAGTTCCTCGCCAGAGTGCCTTGAGCACAGCACCATATCCACCTTCGCCAATCTTTTCTTGAATCACTACATCACTCGAGGGAATCGTCCTACATAACATACGTGTAAGTCCCATAAAGGGTCTAACATGCGATCTATGAACACTTTACCTGACCACTCCCGTTGCAATATCCGGTGCTATGGTATATACATGAATCGGACTGTCGTGACGGGGGCAATGAACCGTTGCTGTTCTAGCATCAGCCACGCTCATTATCGAGTGTATGACATCGCTGTATCTTATCCATTGTGGTTCCACGTTGGCACCATGATGGCAGCCCGTACACATCACCCATTTCGTTACTGGATGTAACATTTCTGGAACGGTAAGTATCCCTATGCAATGACACAATGGACATTACGTACCCTCGTAGTGCGACAAAAAGAGAGTGTTAACGGAGTAGGTTACAAGCTCGAGCAGCGCAGCACTTCGCTCTCGTCGTACGCGGGCTCGTTCAATCTCGTTACCACTTCCAGATTGCGTGTGTGGCAACGCCAACATGTTAATCTTGATTACTCCGCCTGGCAAGTGGGGTTGAGTAAGTGGAGCGTAAGCACATTTCGAGAAGCGACATTGTATCCGTAACTTACCTGTTCCCGTGAACAGGAGGCGATGCGTGTACTCTGCTTCTTCTATTTCCACAATAAAACCTTCTCGCCATCCTAGCACCAGCCTTGACGGATAATCGCATTCTTCAGCCTGTATTCTCACTAAACAAAGCCAATGGCAGACGTACCGAAAGCAACTCAGGTGAAGAATTCGTACCATCAAGCGAGAGAAGTGTCCTATCGGCAAGAATGTTGCTACGTACCGCCGGCCATACACGTCGCCTGCGCAGCGCTTTTGCAAAACTCGTTCCAAAGGCGCTACCCATATCCTGTTGACCTCAGACCGGCAGTGTACGGGAAGCAGACTGGGGATGAGCAGGTAGCGTCCATCGCTTCCATTTGGAGATCCAGTAAGGCTATCCTCTCGTCGTAGTGAGAACGCAATCTGCAATATCAATAATGTTTGAATACTCTGGCTTGAGAAACAAAGGCAAACAAGGGTACTTGAAAGCGCTCGAGGAGACGAAGCAGTGAAGGGTGTAGATAAGATGGAAACGATGCCCATGCCCACGTGTAAAGATCTGCCTCGCTGATGATACCGTTCTTCACCCAGGCACTACTGAAGGAAATAACTCGCTGGGTGTCACAGAATCAACGTTATCAGAGTGTGTATCAAACCTGACTGGAAGATATGTACCTTCATCACGTGCGCAAGCCATTGGGGATCAATCACTACTAACTTACGAAGCTCCTCGAATGCTTCATCATAATGCACTAATACACCAGCGTCGTGAAAGAATAGGACCAGCGCATTCTGTCTAGCCTGATTAGTCTTCCATCCCTCTGTGGTTAAGCTCTGAAGAAACGTACAAGTTCATCACTTGCAATATTACACGATTGGGCTAACTGCCTCAGCTGTTGCCAGGTTAGATATCGCTTGACTTCATCGCCGGATCCCTGAAGGAATTCGGGCACTATACCTGAAAAGAGAGAAAGTTGAGCACTCAGCATGCTCGCTTTTCCATGAGCAAGACGAACCCTTGCACAGGCTAGAAATGGCCTGGAAGAAGCGATGATAGGACACGGGAACCATGGCATGTGTCAAAGTGTGGTGCTGAGCTACTTGGAGAAGTGCATTGCCCAGATCCAAGAAGCCTTCTCCGCTTGTGCAGCTCACAAACAACACGTGCCGAACGTTGGAGTCAAGTCTGCACATGAAGGTTCATATCAGGACTGGCCAACCACATTGAATTGTTAAGCGTACCGCTGAAGTCGACGAGCTACTTCAGGGAGACTGCTGCGATCGACAGAAGACGAATCGAGATGAGTACCAACGATCACGATAGGCGTTTCCACACCCATGGAACACGCTCTGATCAGCTTAACCCAGTACTCAACTCGTTCTTCACCGCTCTCGTAGCGCGCAGTCTTGTCTAGACTGAAAACTACCAAGTAGACGCTCCGTGCTGTAATGAAGAACTGAAAAGGAGGAGAGGCATGGTGGTGAGATGAACAACTCCTGACTGGAATGGCTGAAGAAGGCGTATCAATACCTGGTGAGTCGGATAGAAGACTTCCTGGCCCCCAAAGTCGAACACATGGAATATCACGTCTATTGAATGCTGATGTACAGGTACGTCGTTGCTATAATCATGGCTGCCGGCAGATGAGGCTCGACGTCGATGCAGAATTGCGGATCCAATTCGAATTTTAGAATCAAGTTGCTGCACTGAAGATTGTAATGTACGGCTCGATACTTCGCTCAACTCGATACCGTCCGTGCTCATTTGAGTAGGCGGGTGCTGGTATAGGCAACACAAATGAGATACGATGTTCAAATCGCGAATGATCAGACACACCTTCGATTTGGATTGCCGCCAAGACGATCTCAGCCCTTTCTTCTTGGTGGTCCCACTTAAAGCTTTGAGAAGGGTGGTTTTCCCCACATTCTCCTTTCCCACAACAAGAAGCTTTACTCTTCGCCATGGCCGAACGCCCTCTTTCCCAAGCTCCTGAAGGTTCATGTCGATCAGGAACCTGCTGCACAACAACAAAAGGCGGTTATTGCGTACCGAGAGGTAATGCAGCAGATTCGCCAGTTTGCCATTCTTCACGTCTTCAGGGATAGTGGTGAGTGGATTTCCTTTCAACTTAAGCATTTTAAGCTTTGTGAGAGACCCCAAAAAGGATGGCAGATCATCCAACTCATTAGCTGAAAGGTCTAGCTTCTCTAGTCCTGTTGCGTGGGTCAGTCTCATAGCGTAAGTGAGGCGCACAGCCACTCAACTTAGTTCCTACCGGAGAAGTACTCCACCCACGGAGGTAGAGAGACAAGCTGCTGTCCAGAGAGATCAAGCTTCCTCTGATGCTGCAGGACCTCGCGAAGCTGCAATAAAGAATGTATCACTACATCGTTTCTCAACTGATCGGTTGAGCTTACCTCCTTCGTGGGTTCCTCTTTGTTGTTCAGTGTGTCTAACACTAGAGCGAGCTCTTTAGGCTTTAGTTGCTTGCTCTCTTTGTTGGTTATCTGATTTGTAGCCACGTTGGTACAAGAGCCATTCTGGTATTGTATACAGGTTGAGCTGTACCCAAGTAAGAGGATGCAACGGCCGATGGTGTAGAATCATGCGTGTGAGTTCTGTGAAGATTGCATCGACATTAAAACCGTTCCTTGATGACGCCTCGAAATGAATGCAATTGGACCATCTTGCAGCCATTCCCTCTGCCTCTTCCTACAATATTGGTGAGAATCGGCTATCAGTTCAATCAACTGAACAGATTGCATCATGAATGTGCAAGTGCGTACTGTGGCGACTGCCTTCTCCTTGGCCATCAGTAAATTGTGTCCGACAAGTACGATCGGACACCGATTGCAGTCCTTGATGCGGTGAATGTCGTCCACGAAGTGAGGCAGTTCGTCAAAGGTAGGACGCGCCGTCACATCGTAAACGACCACAAAGCCTTCGGCATCCTCCACGTCCCTTGCACTCGGCCCTCTGCTCACACAATTCCACATTTAATTCGAATTTCAGAATTTCAAACCATAAGATAAATATCATAAAAATTTAACTTAATTATTTAAATTATATCTTATAAATAATTCTTTATAAATAATCAAAAATTCTCAACAAAATAAGTATATAAATATATTTCTAGGCAACCAATGAAAGAATGAAAAGCGACACAAAGAACGAAAAGCGACGAAGAAGAACACGAAGTGCAAAGGGAGGAGGAAGCAGGTGACGACTACTGACCCCTGGAGGGAGGAAGTAGTGATCTCCAGTTCGATCGTGAGTCCATCAATCTCTTCGCTACACACCAGGGTGTTTGCCCTCTCCCCGGCCGTTGCTGTGGCAACAGCCTGGCTTGCCGCCGCCGCCCGCAGGTCAAACCGCCCTACGTGTGGGCCGTAGGCGCGGCACACCGCCAGCGTTGTCCGCTCCTCGATCCCCAGCAACGCCACCCGTACCCGCACCGTGTTTCCTGCCATCACCACTTGGGGCTGCGCGAGTAGCGCGATGGCGATACGGGAGCGGCAGCCAAGAAAGGGAACGGAAAGAGGACACTGGTGCTGGTGGGGTACGCTTCAGCTCAGGAATGTGTACTACTCTCTGCGAGCATCCAGCGGTGAAAAATTGCTAATTTACCAAAACTCAAAATTTAGAAAATGTTTGACAAAAATTCAAACAACTTGAAAAAATTCCAACTCGGTTTTTGAAAGATTTGAAATTATTCAGTTGATTGAGCAATCTTCCAAAAGGTATGGCACAGGAGAGAATCATTGTGTTTTGGGCGGAGGTTGATAGGTGCCGTAGAGACCCTTGTCTCTGTGCCACTGCTCGATGCCCTCCTTGGGATAGCCGGGGTACTGCTTGGCCTCTGGGGGTACCCTGATGTGATGAGCCCTGAATTCACACATGATGTGGATCTCTTCGGGTGGTACGGGGAGAGGCGTATCGATGGCCGAGGCAAACGGGTAGACCCATTCCTGCCACTGGTCATCGTGGGCCCAGAGGATACTTCCGCAGCGACCACAGAAGAAGCGCTTGTGGCCGCTAAGCTCTTCACTCGACCCTCCACTGGCTGTTCATTCCGCAGGAATGTACACTAAGTACAAGCATTCAGACCAGAAGGCGAGAAGGAGCATACCGGTCTGGCTTTTCTTTGCCTGGTACTTCTTCAGGACGTTCTCGCCCTGTAGCAGTTTGAACGTATCCATCTGGCCCATGATGTTGCAATTGTAGAAGCCTGATGTCTTGCGGTCGGCAATGCAGTGACAGATCATGAAGGGATAGGGTGTGAAGGACATCACACTGAACTTGACCGCTCCGCAGTGGCAGCTGCCTTCAAGCAAGCATGGCCTAGGCTCTTCGCTCATGGTGGTAGGGGAAATGTGAGTCATCACTTCGCCGCTTGCCAAACTAAAAACGAGCCAAACTACAAGTAGTTTGGCTCGGTTTTCAAATTTTCAAAATCTTTTAAAAAATTCAAATTATGGAATGCGAACAATGCGATCGAACTCCGTCACAAGATTAGGATCCACCAAATGTTTAGGACACAACACTGCGATGGAGGACGGCGAGGCGGAGGTGATGGCAGCGGTGCGAGAAGCCGTGGTGCGCGTGTGGCACGACATGGGTCCACCCACAGTACCGTCCGATACCTTTTCGTTTGATACGTCGCTGATGCCCATGGCGGCGCGCATGCTGGTGAGCCTGGGAGTATGCCCCGACACATTGCGCCAGCTGATCAGTCATGTTGAGGACGTCAACGAGTTGAAGAAGGAGTTTCGGATCCTGAACTTTCTTGAAGACGAGATGATGAAGGTGCGAGCGGGTATGCTGGAGACCGACGAGGCCGGGAGTATGACGACAACCTTGTCACCGATGGTGGAGACTCCGATGGTAACGTGGGATATGCTGTGGCGATGGCTGTTCACGTCAGACTCTCCTCATGCATGCCTCTCCTTCTTGGATCATGACGATTGGCATCATGATGATGATGATGATGATGAGGATGATGATGATGATGACAATGGTGGTGAATGTGCCGATGATGCAAAGCCAGCCATGTTCGCACCAGGCGGTGGGGACGATCCGATGGTGCAACAAAAGGGGTCCAGGCAGAGCAAGGCGGATATCGGGACGGGGAAGGCGATATTTGAGTTTCTCGCGCAGAGCTTGGCCCTATGGACTGTGGATGTACTGGATCAGCAGGTCGTCGAGCGAATGCTTCGACGATTGAGTCGCACCCACACAAAGGATGAAGACCATTTGAACATGCTGTGTGTGCAAGAGTGGCTCCGTTTTCCTCTCATCCTTGGATTGGCCAGAGACGGTACTCATTCGCCCGCAGGCTGATCACCATCCTGAATGATGATGATGACGATGATGATGACGATGACGATGACGATGACGATGATGATGATGATGATGATGATGATGATGATGATGATGATGATGATGATGATGATGATGATGATGATGATGATGCATGATTCATGCCCTGATTAAGGTACCATTGTGCTGTGGTGAGTGATAGAGGTGACCAGAAAAGCATTCGACTCTGTTCTTCGAAGCCATGATGAAGATCTCATCCAAGGTGCTCCACATTCTGCCAAACATATGCATTGATGTTGATCAATTGGGTGATGTGGAAGCAGAGGCAATGCTTGTGCTCCAGTTTTGGAAGCTGGCATGCATGCAGTCGCTTCAGGGTACAGTCGAACAGATCGCCACGGGCCACTCAAGCGAACTGTTGAGGCATCATGCCCTCGGTACCCTGATGGTGGAACCTCATTGTTGGCAGCCGTTCGACCAGGCATGCATCGTTGATGTGAACGTCTCTCAGCGTTGAGTTAACCCTTGGCTGCTGACCAGGTGGTGACTGCAGTGTGCGAGCACGACCCGAGCCCTCTCCTGCGCAGGTTGGGCTTCGATTGCCTGGCAAACTTGAGGAATAGTAACCCCGAAGAGGTCTTACGTCTTGCTGTTCTTGGATTGGAGGTACGTACACTCAACTTCGCACTTGGGAATGCAGCTCCGAGTGAACACGTGTGTGGCTGTGATTCTTCTGTTCTCACACAACAAGGATGACGACGAAGAAGTGGTAACTCGTGCATCAATGCTCATCAGCGAATGTAGCAAGCTTGACCAATTGAAAGATGCCATGCAGGCGATCCAACCACGGTACATGCACCGTCCGCGATAGCTGTGGAAATAGCACCACTAACCCTCTTGTGTGGAATGTGGGCATACACTCTGCAAGCTTGTCGAGCATTGAGGAAAGACAGATGGAGCAAATGGAGAGCACGATGCACGAGGCATGGAAGCGCATTCAACAGCAAGATGAAATGAAGCGTGAGACGCTGCCGGAGAAGGCAGCAAGACTCCTTCTTCACCTGCGGTGCGACCCGAGCACACTGTTAGGACAGCTCGTTCATTGGTATATCTTTAGTATACCGCAGCTGCAGGATGCACAAAAAGCACGCGTAGTGGAGTTGCATGAACTCTACAATCGAGAGCTCGATCGATGTGCGACTGAGTTGGATAAGGCAGAAGTAAAGAAGCCCAGTGGTGGCGTGATGGCATTGAAGATATGGCCGTGGCTGTTCACATCGACCTCACCACATGCATGCCTCTCCTTCCTTGATCACGACGACGAAGACGACAATGATGAACGAATAATGGACAGCGAGGACCAAAGAGAGGCCGCACGCAAGGCGGAGAAGCGGGCCATCTTTGAAGTTCTTGCGCCATACTTGTTCGTGCTTAATGGACCGCTCATGGACAAGCCTATTGAAATCATGCTTCGGAGGCTTGCTCGCGCTCGTCAGCAGGTGGAAGATCAAGGATACGCATGGTTGGTGCAGCTGCGCAAGCATCTTCACGTTATTTTAGTGTTGGGCCTGCGTGCGGGCGGTACTGTATTCACGGTAGTTGAGTGATGGCCTTGCTATCTAACACATATCCACAGAAGCCGAATCAGCAATCGGCAGTGTGCTTGAGTCTGGTGATGAGGTCCTCATATTGGGTACGTTCTCCAACTGCCTCATGCAAGCTTGTGACTGATCAGATTGTGATCGACCCTGCATTCTTGTGGAAGAACAGAGGCTCTTCGCATGTTGGCTTCTCCGCATAAATTCGGGTTGGGGTTGTTCCTTGGTCAGTTAGAGAAGCTCGCTATGCACCATGAATCATACCGCATCCGTCGACGCGCCATCCTTGCATTGAATCGGTGTTGCGGAATCAAGGAAAGGCCTGAAGTCGGCAAGGTACACATGTGTCTCATCATGAGAGAATGCCTGGTGACGCTTTCAAGTGAGTACTAAGCGTCGTGAACAGGCGATAAGTGCCCTATGCGAGCATGATCCAAGTCCTCACGTGCGTCGGCGCGTCTATGATTGTATTTACGCCTTTGGATATCACTTGAGTCCTGAAGAAGCTGTGAGACTTGTGCTCGTGGGACTGCAGGTCAGTGCCACATTCTTCTCTCCTTGGAGCTGATGCTTGCATTCAATAGGGTTGTTTTGGAGTCATCTATTGACTCTTCTTGTATGAAACAGGATGCAGATGTGAATGTAGCCTCATCAGCTGCTGCGTCTCTGTCATGTTGGCTTGACCTGGAGCGAAATGAAACAGCCATCGGAGAGCATCTCCCACTGTACGCACGATGGCCTTGTTTGTTGAATGTGTGTGTTTTCTCCTCACAACTTACGAACTCCTCTGGACTCTGGTACTTGATAGATTGGCAGCTGCGTTGGCAAACAATATGATTGTGCGCATCAAATCCAAGAGCTTGATGAGCCTTGCTGTCAAGTGCATCGTCAACAACTTGGCCAAGTGCAAGCAGAGTCTTTCTGTGCTGCCTCTCGAACTACGCGAACTTATCGCGAAGCGAGTACGAAGACGATCATCAAACAAAGGTAGGTGAGCAACACAAGCAAGTTGTTTTCTGTGCAAGTGTACTCATCAATGCGGATGGTGATGCTTTTCTGATATCAGACTCAAGAGCCAACTCGCGTCGCAGTTATTGCTTCGCCAGTTGTCTGGCCAAACTGCTTGAGATCTATCCAGAAGGATACATCGAGGTCATGCCCATCATCGAGGCTTGTCTCGATGATGAAAAGGATAGCGCCTGGCAAGTCAGGTACCATTGATGTCAATCTCTGGGTGTAGAGCACATGTACATTAACTCTCTCTCCCTGTGCTTCTTTTCAGGGAAAGTGCTGTTGTCTTGCTCTTGGTGCTGTGTCAAATTGTGTCGCCCCATGCTATCAACTGTGTGTGGTTGCACGTGGATTCAGTCATCAAAGCCTGCACCTCTGATCCTTCGGTACACTGACCCATTTTGAGCCAGCTGTTGTGTACTGTTCTCACTCTCTTTCGTCGACGTGGGTGTGAATGTTGGCCACTGGTAAAGCCGAGAGTGCGAGAGGCAAGTTACGATGTGCTGGGAAAACTGGGAGAGGACACCCTTTCCAGTCGAGACAAGAAGCCGCTTTTTGATGTGCTCTTCGCTCGTATGTTAGAGGAAGATCATCCAGCAGTCATGCTTAGCCTCATCCCAGCACTGAGCAGCGTCATCTGCACGATTGGCGCAGAATTGTCTGATGAAGTGGTCAAGCAGCTCATCGACAAGGTCGTAGCTCTGTGCTCGTCTCCTCCGGTATGTATTGCTTCCTTGTTATTGTGTCAAGGGTTATGACTGATTGCTCTTCGCCCAAACTTTGGCCTGAATCCAACAGTCACGGAAGATTCCCGCGTTGGCAGTGGAAGTCATCTTTTCTTGGTTGGTGCAAATACAGGCGATAGGTATGAAGCCATCAGAAAGCAGCACATCAAAGAGATAAGACTAAATGGAAAACAGATGGTGAGCTCTCCCCAGAAGTGCAATCTTATGTCGGTCAGAATGTTGTTCCTCTGCTTGTACAACTGCCTGAGCGGACAATGCCATCGGATCTGATCCACAAATCTACATTTGACACTCTCTACTATGTGCTACTCTTTGGTACCTGATGATACCCCTACACCACTGAGTCTCACACAGTTACTCACAATCACTTGTGTTTGTACTAAACAGTGCACAAGCAACATTTCTCGCTTCACTTTGATGCCACATGCAAGCTGGCGATGAGAGAGCTGGATTGGATCTTGCACATCATCCGTGAACTCGATGCCATGACAGACGAAACTGAGAGTATCATTGCGAACCTTGGTGGCTGTCTTCGTGTGCTGCATGAGATGATGAGTCAGGATTATGATGTGATCTCAGTGGCTTCGCCCTCGCATTTGTTGTCAAGTCTCGTTCGGGTTCTCCAGGTATTCCTCTTCGCTCATTGATTGATAACCTCCTTCTTTTCTGAACTGGTTTCCTTGGTGCATAGGTTTGTGGCGAGGTCTCTGGCTATGTTACAAGGCTCTCTCTCGGGATGATTGGTCATCTTGCGCGCTTGGTGCCTCATGAGTTCATGACTGCCTCGAAAGGCGTCCACCAATTGTTGCGCGAGACAATCATCAATGAACTGGATCGCGCAGACATGCGAAACGCACTCTCGATTCTTCGGATAATGTCCGCTGCAGGTACCACTTCTTCCGTGCGTGGACACCTGTCTGTGCTGTCCATGGTGATTCTTGGTTGCTCATCTGTGACCTCAATGGTGCTTGAGATACCAGGCAACTTGGCCATGAACTGCCCTGATGTACTCAATGCTGAATGGGCGGCGTCTTTCACTCAACACGAGCGCCTCAACGACGCCTTTGATGTGGCTCCTGATCAGTGCGCTCTGACCGTGCTCCAACTGGGCAACCACTTTGCGCCATTCATTTGCCCCGACATGGCTTTACGAACAATCGCTCATGATCAGATCAGTAGTGGCAAGACCCTCGAAGAAAAGAACGCTATGGTGATCGGATGGTGCAACCTCGTGTGTCTCCTGCTGGCTCTTCCTATCGATCAACGACCAACAGACTTGGATAGGATCGGAGTGATATTTGGAGCTTGTGCTCTGTTCGATGTGATCTTCAAGGAAGAGCCTCGCCTGTTTAGCGACGATAACGAGACCAGTGGCGAAGAGCAAAATGAAAAGGTCAAGAAGGCCATCATAGCGGTGCTTGGCGCCATCTTCACGGAGAAGACTCTCGTCGAGGACGTGGACGAGCTCTCGCGAGCTGGATTTTCGCCCACCATGGCGAAGTTACTCTCGCTCGTCGTGGAACGCATCATTGCAGGGCAATCATCTGCGTCAACTGCTATGCTGGAACAAGGAGATCCTTGTGGTATCGACAAACAAGGCGTTGGAATCAGGGTGAAGAAGCTGATGGACAGGTATGTGTGCCTTTCTCCCTGTGCACATTCTTTTCTTCATGGCAATGTCGGCTCACATGATGCTTGGACAGGATCTTAGCCATGCCTGTGGCTATGGGTCCCCTGAAGAAACAGGGAACTACATGAGTGAGGATTGAGCACAAAGCATCTGAAAGTTTGCCAATCAAGTCATGCCTGTGCATGTAGCATGTGTGCACGTTTATTTTCTTCTTTCTTTGCATTGGTATTGGTGATGCTATGCATCATAGACCGCTTAATTGTCACAAGCCTTCTTGCCAGCATGGCCAACCTAGCCATTATTGACGTCCATGTGCATTCAGCATTAGTAATGGCAGTCTTCCTTCATTTAGTCACCACATTGATCAACAGTGATTTATTGTCACAAAAGAAACTTGGCAATCAACACTCCTTGTATTGGCATGTTGTAGTGTTTCAATGACAGAGTGGCAGTGGCCTGTCTGCTATGACCAACATATTACTGTGCTTTCATCTATATGCCCTTGTGCTAAGTAGTTGAAGAACAGGGTGGGGCCTGTTCTCTGGGTGGTGGAATATCTTGTGTCTGTGTGATGAAAAAAGACCTTCTTTTGCTGACAGGCCTATATTTCCACCTTCCACCATAAATAGTCATCAGTTACACCAGAGAATATTGCCATCATGTCTGTGCTATAGAGAAGGTCTGTATAAAATGAGATTGAGATGGCCTGAATTCAAGAGCTTGCTGTGAATGAAATCAAGGTTGAAGGTGTGTTTTGTGCTATTGGCATAGACCATTGTGTCATTTAAATCATGAACAGCCATGAGATGCAGTAGTCTATGTTGCTGCATTAAATGTTAAGGCCAGGAATCACCTAAAGCAGAAAAAGAAAATGATACAATATACCACTTTATCTTTATAACTTCAACTAGTATGATAAAACATATATCAGAAATGGTAACTTGAAGACGTTTTTAGAACAGGAATCATGCTGGTTTTCCTATGCTGCAATAGGCCTTGGCTGAAGGCAATATCTACAGGTAGCACAAAAGATTATAAACAGAATGCTACTTACACTTTAGCTTACTCTTGAGTATTAAGATGCCTGTAAACATATTAGTAATAAGATAACACCAGTGCTCTGGCTGATTGCTAGTATTATCATAACTTGGGCCCTTTTAGATGCTACAGCCAACACTTTCAACCCTGATCAACTCACTAACCTGTGGCTCTCTATTAATGCTCACATGTGCCCTGTAGTTAAGGATTAGGATATAGTTAGCAATCTAAGTGGTGGTATATCTGGCATTTGTGTGATGTAGAAATAGCTTCTGTTGCTGAGAGCCCCACATCTTCACAAACCACTCTCCACCACTAACAGTCTTGCCTTCAAACACTACTATTATTTGTGAGCTTCTGCATCATCATATCATTTAAATCATGTTCATGAAGTGTATAGAAGGTCATCATTATATGTAGATATTTATGTTTTTACATAAATGTTAACAACCAAGAGTTTATATGAATAACATATCCATCATTTACATTTTATAACTATTATCAGCAGAAGCACCACAACAAGGCAAACAATTTATATTATTTCCACTCCTAACAGCATGCTATTTGTTGTCTGTACCAAAAAACAGAGAGTCGAGCCAGAGACGGCGACTCTCTGTAAAACCATTTCCATATTCAGACCTCACAATTGAAAATTTACTTCATTTCAAAATTATTTCAAAATTTTTAATCATATGCTAGGATTCTCGGGCGAGAATTACAAGTAACATTTGCCTGAAGAAAGGAAATTATTATGAAAATCAATTTCTTGTTTGAAAAAAACATTATTTTCCATCTTTGTTTTTTTTTTAAATCGTCACAAGTGCGCGGGGGGTAGTAGTGTGGACAAAAGAAAAGATGGGGCAGGAGATGACCAAGCTCACCCCGGAGGAGCTCAAGGCTCGCCAAATCAAAGAAATGGATGCTGAAATGAAGCAAAAGCTTCAACGAGGTGCCAACTACAACAGTAATAATCCCTTTCCCTACTGACCCTTTTTTTCCATCTTGAACCAAAAGTCCATCCAAAAAGCTCTGAATCTTGGAAATCATTCATAGTGAAAATATAATCGATTATATTTTTACTATTTTGTGTTATTTATATTTAATGCCAATTTTTGAAATATATTTTTTATTTTTTCATAAGACAGAAACTAAACATTGGTGTGGTTTTGGTATGCAGTGAAAGTGGTCATCAAAGGTGACAAGAACACCGGCAAGACGTGTCTCTGGCGTCGCTTGCAGCGTCTGGCCTTCCTTGAGGACTACAAGAGCACCGAGCAGATACAGATCGCCACCATCGCCTGGGACTACAAGAGTACTTGGCGCCAACCAGCCAAGCTGGTCCACGCATGCGTGTTTCTGAGTCTTGAAGTCTCGTGTCCTTGCGTTGATGCTGACCACTCATCGCTCTTTGCAGCTACGAGCGATAAAATTAAGGTCGAGGTGTGGGACGTCGTGGACAAGGGTACGGCTGCCTGCTCCCTCTCGATGTAGAAAGACGCTGCTTGACGAAGCTGCTCTTGCTCACCACAGCCTCCAAGCGGAAGGAGAGCTCGAACCTCAAGATTGGCATTGAAGGTGCCGACGGCTTGGACATGGATGAGGAGGAAACAAATGCAAAGCCGCAGCTTCCGCCAGCTGGTCCCGCGACTCAAGGAAGCTTCGCGGTAGATAAACTTGATGCTGGTGCGTACACCTTGGCCATTTTCATGCTAAAAGTGCGTCTCATGTTTTATTACAGAGACTGTGGATGTGTATAAGAATTGCAATGCTATTCTGTTCACCATGGACCCAAGGAAGAAGTGGACCTTTGACTATATTGAGCGGGAGATGCAGAACATCCCAAAGAACACCTTTGTCCTGATCCTGGTGAGCCGAGCTCATATGCTATCGCCATATGTCCATTCCCACAGCTTATCCTTCACCACAATGACAGGTCAACTATCGTGATTGCCCTCAGAATCAGAGGGTTATTACAGAATACGAAATACAGGAATACGCCAGGAACTGCGGTATGTTTGATCCGTTTAAGAGGCACTTTCGGCATCGTTCACATCGCAGACAAAACAGGCAAGTTCGTTCGCTGCATCGAATGCTCGATGAAGAACTGTTACGGAATGAAGGGGATCCGCTGTTTCTTTAATATGCCCTTCCTTAAACTCAAGGTACTACTGGTCTGCTTCGGTAGATCCGACCGATTAGTGCGTCCTCACACTTATCCTCTCTTGCGTCAGCGACAACACATTATTCAACAACTAAAGGAGAACGAGGCCGACTTGGATGCTGCCGACCAGGAACTCGATCTTGTGAACAAGGAGCAGAACTATGACTTGTACGCATACTCCAACGTTCATCTGCTGATTCTTGCTAACTTGTTCCTTTTTCAATCTCAGCTACCTCAAGTGGCTGGAGGAGAATATCAGGAACAGAAAGGCTACTGCACAAGTCACCACAATCCTTCCCGAAGGGCCTCCACCTCGGGCCGCCATCGATTCGACCAAGGGCACTGTACGAACGCCTCATTTGGAACTACTTTTGGGACCACGATTTCACCTGAACTCTTGCCCTTGGTAGGACATATCTTCCGCCTCATTAGAGGAAGATCCAAGGTTGCATATACGGGACCGAAGTGCGAGCGCACCTCATGCCCCCTCGCAAGCTGCTACAACACCAACACGACCCAATCCACCCAAGCCGGCTCCTGCGCCCGCTGCCGCCCATACAGCTGGTACCTCCATTTAGCTTGACTAGGGAATAACGCCTGGATTTTAATTTCTGGTGATGGATCATGACTTGCTCTGGTTCAGTACGTGGAGGGGTGGGGACTGGCGGCTTTGGCTCCTATTCTCATGCCTTTCAGATGCATGCTGCCCCTTCAGAAGCGACACAACCACAGCAGAGTAGTTTTTATTTGCTCAGTTATCAAGTTAAGGAACTTTCGCCTGACTGAAATATTGATCCCTACAGCAGGTCCTGCTGCTCCTGCGCCACGACCAGCCCAACCGCAGCCGGCAACCCCACAACGGTCTCCATCTGCGCCGCAAATAAAGCAACCTGCTTCTCCTGCGGTACGATGCTCCTAGACGCTGTTGTTGGTCCAAGCGTTTGGTTGCTTACTTGATTTGTGACCATGACAGCCAAAGCCGTCCACTCCTGCCGAAGGTGGCATCATGTCGTGGACTTCCAGGATATTCTCGTCACCAGCGAAGCCTCCGACCACGCCAAAGAAAGAGAACACTGATGGTACGTCGGTTCACAAATTGCGTCTTAACGTGTGTTGACTCGTCTGGTGATGCCTGCAGCTGTGGCCGATTTACAGAAGCTGGCGAAAGATCCTACCGCGCGAGTCGCTAGCGCCACATCGGTTGAGGATTTCGTTCCACCTACCGAGGGCGGAGACGATTTTTGGGGTGGCGACGATGATGACGATGACGACGAAGAGGTACCTTAGCTATCAACGTTGCTGTGTTCTATTCGGGAACTGCTTTTAACATACAAAATTATGCTAGGGCGGTGCGCACGACTCTGAGGATGAGGATGAGGTTTCCCTAATTGCAAAGGATGAGGACCTTGACGAAGATGATGACGATGACTCTCCGCCTCCGGTGCGGAAGCAGGCACAGAAGAAGGCTGAGAAAAAGGCTGAGGACGATAAGGTCGCGAAGGAGAAGCTTAAGAGAGAACGTGAGGAACGTGAAAGAAGGGAACGAGAAGAGAAGGAACGAGAACGCGAGCGCAAGGAAAAGGAGGAGAAGGAGAGACGCGAACGCGAGAGGGCCCAAGCCGAGGCGCTGCGGCGACAATTCGAGTTACAGGAGTCCCAAGCAGCCCCCGCTGGTGGACCCACTCAGGTTGGTGAAGCTGAGCCTGCCAACGATAAGCCTAACAAGCTAGCAGCCAAAGCGCCGGCCACGCCCAACGGTTCAGACGCCAATAAGAAAGAAAAGTCCATTTGGGGTACTGCTGAGGAGGAGAGCGACAGCGATGACAGTGACGATGGTGCATGGGGTACACCAGCCAAAGAGGAAAAGAAAACCAAGCCCGCCAAGAAGAAGAGTAATCCATTCATCATTAATGACGAGGATCTCCCGTCTGGGGACAGCGATGACAGCGCTGTGAGCAAGCCCAAGCCCTCAGCACTTCCCAAGACATCCGCATCGATGAGCAGTATCCCCAGTACGCTTCCCTCATTTCATGGCCAACATATCTGGAGAATGGCCTTCTAATCCTGCCTGTTGACTCTCCTAGGCATGAGCATTTCCAGTGGAGAAGTTGAAACGCTGGACAGACGCGATAGCACCGATCGGGAGAGGCGAAAGGAGGAGCGAGAGAAGGATCGGGAAGGCCGCCGTAGTAAGCACCGTGAGAGCAGCTCGTCATCCTACGGCGATCTGGCGGACGCCACCGACAGTCCCAGCACGAGAGAACGCAAGGAGCGCAGACACCGTCACCGTGATCGCGACGACAAAGAGAAAGAGGGCCGCCACCGTCGTAGCAGCAAGCATCGCGGCGAGAACGGCAGCAGCGGCAGCGGCGAGCGAGAATCACGCCGTAGCAGCAGACACCGACATCGTTCCCGCTCGCCGTCTCCTGTCGCCTAAACAAACATGTACGCTCATGTCTTATGAACCACATGTATGTGTTCTCCTCCATCAATTTGGTTCACCCACGCTTCATCGGATATCTCGGAAACAGATTGGAAATTTTGAAACGTTTCTCTTTTTCTTTCAATTTTTCGCTGATTATCACATGGCAAGAATGTGAGAAAAATTTTAACTCCAGCCAAAAGTGGCTTTAGTTAAAATTTTCTTTTTCATTCCGGTCACCACCATGGAAGATGACAGGAGCCCGGGGGCTGATGGTGATGATGAAGTGACGCGTGTCAGGAGTACGAGTGCAGCAGACTGGGCGGTGTTGCCGGTGGAGTTGGCCTGGATGATCTTCACTCACGCAGGCCGGGTCATGTGGCCTCCGAGCCGTTTCGTGTGTCGCTTGTGGAACGTCCAACTCGTTGAGCTTCTCCATAAGAAGAACAGTAGTGATGACGATGACGATGACGACGATGATGATGAACATTGGGGTCTGGATCGAGAGGAGGAGGATGATGATGACGATGATGGTGGTGGAAGGGGCACCAGAGGGATGCGGTACGCGAAGGCGATTGCTGGTGAGGGATGGCTTCCTGTGCTCCAGTGGGCGCGCACCAACGGCTGCCCATGGAACGAGTGGACTTGTCGTGGAGCAGCTCTCGGTGGTCATCTTGATGTTCTTCAATGGGCATTCGCTAACGGGTGCCCCTGTAACGAGAAGACATGTCAGGCGGCAGCTGAAGGAGGCCATCTTGAAGTTCTTCGATGGTTGCGCGCGAATGGGTGCTCTTGGGACGAGAAGACTTGCCAGGCAGCAGCTGAAGGAGGCCATCTCGAAGTTCTCCGATGGGCGCGCACCAAGGAATGCCCTTGGGACGAGAGGACGTGCCATGCAGCAGCCGAAGGAGGTCATCTTGAAGTTCTGCAATGGTTGCATGCTAACGGAGCCCCATGGGACGAGAAGACTTGCTACTTTGCAGCAGTAGAAGGCCACTTGGAGATTCTTCGCTGGTTGCGCGCCAATGGATGTCCCTGGGATGATTCGACCTGCTATGGATCAGCACTCGGAGGACATCTGGAGACTCTTCAATGGGCGCGCGCAAACGGGTGCCCTTGGGACAAGTGGACTTGTCGTGGAGCAGCAGTCGGCGGTTATCTTGAAGTTCTTCAATGGGCGTTCGCTAACGGGTGCCCCTGTAACGAGAAGACTTGCCAGGCAGCAGCTGAAGGAGGCCATCTCAAGGTTCTTCAATGGTTGCGCGCCAACGGATGTGCCTGGGACGAGAAGACTTGCCAGGCGGCGGCTGAAGGAGGCCATCTCGAAGTTCTTCAATGGGCGCGCGCCAATGGATGCCCATCAGGATCATCAGAAATGGAGCTGTTGTGAACATGCATGCAGCCAGTCTGTTCATTTTTGACTAAGTGAACGTGAGTACCACATGTAACTGATGCTTCACCGTACATGGCTACAGCATTCAACGATCCAGAATTGTACCTTTATGGAAGTACGCGGAGAACAAAATCTGTTCGCAGTGCGTTTCGCAAACTGATGCGAAATTTTGAAATCAATTGGAATTGAATCTAATTTCTGAAATTTTAAATGTCTTTCCGAAATTTTTACAGCCGAATTTTCTTTATCCGAGTTTGTTATCCGTATTTGGCAACTAACCTGAACGGAGCTCCAGGTGCGGTTCTCTCTTTTTTATTTTCTTTTTTTTTTTGATAACTAACTCTTATTGCAAAAAAGAATTCTCCATCGGAACTAGCTCGAGGGACTGCGGTGATGGAGGTGGACACGTCCGCCCGACTCTCTGCAGAAGACGAGAGAAGTGGCATTGATGATGATGATGATGGTGTTGATACGGCCTGGTGGAGGGACTGGTTCAAGGACGTCATTCCGGCGGAAGTGCTCGATGCGGTCCTGCGCGAGGCAGACACAGTGAGTCTCGTGTGCTGCCAGTTCGTGTGTCGTCGGTGGCGCGCGATGGTGTCTTCTCTCTTGGACTCCTCCACCATCATCGCCGCCGGGTACACTGCGCGCCATCGACCGAACGGAGCGAAGCGTCGGGAGGACAACGACACTGGCGGTGTGGCGTACCTGCGACAAGCCGCCAGGCTGGGCTACCTGGCCGTGGTACAGTGGGCGCGCGCGCAGGGCTGTGCGTGGGACGCGAGCGTGTGTGCAGCCGCCGCCCGAGGCGGTCATCTGATCATGCTGCAGTGGCTCCGGGAGAATGGCTGTGCGTGGGACGAGAGCGTGTGTGCGGCCGCCGCGAGTGGAGGTCACCTGGAGTTGCTGCAATGGCTGCATTCCAACGGATGTGCGTGGGATCAGACCACCTGCGCAGAAGCCGCCGGCGCCGGCCATTTCAAGATACTCACGTACGCGCGCGCTCAGGGCTGTGCGTGGGACGTGCAGACGCCCGTGAGAGCAGCCGCCAGCGGCCACCTAGACATCGTGAAGTGGGCGCGCTCTCGTCGGTGCCCGTGGGACTCTTCCGTCTTCGCGATCGCGGCCGAGGCAGGCCAACTTGAAGTCCTGCAGTGGCTCCGTGCCAAAGCCTGCCCGTGGGACGGCCAAGTGAGCCTGGTCGCCGCTCGTTCGGGCCGTCTCGACATTCTCCCGTGGTTGCACGCCAATCAACGCTTCACCGAACGCACACAGGAGTGCTCGGTCTTGGCCGAAGCGGCCGCCGGAGGACATCTGGAGGTGGTGCAGTGGGCGTGCAGCGTGGGCTGCGAATGGACTCACGCTGTGCCATGCGCGGCTGCCGACGGCGGGCATATCTCGATTCTCCAGTGGGCGCTTGATCACGGACGGGACATAACTCTGGGCAGCGGCATTCTCAGCATGCGCGCCGCTGGCGCGGGACAGCTCGAGACACTCCGCTGGGCCATCGCCAAGGGCGACACACTTGCGAATGTCAACATCATGAATATCGCCGCGGCGGGAGGCCACCTCGAAGTGGTCCAGTGGCTGCATGCCAATGGATGCCCGTGGCAGTCTGACACAAGCTCCGAGGCCGCTCGGAACGGCCACCTGCACGTGCTTCAGTGGATTCGGTCGAACGGATGTCCGATGAACGAGGTGACGTGTCAGGAGGCAGCGCAAGGTGGTCATCTCGACGTGTTGCGATGGCTGCATGAAGAAGGATGTCCTTGGGACGCGCAAACCTGCTACTACGCTGCTTTGTGCGGTCATCTCGAGGTGCTGCAATGGGCTCGTGAACATGGATGCCCGTGGGACAAGGCCACCAGGAAGATTGTCGAACGGAGGTGGGCCCACCCGGACATGCGCAACTGGATCCGCCAATGGATGAACTAAGACCTGACGTTGCAAACTATTCCTTAAAGTAAGGAACATTAGACTCAGGCTTCTCATGATTTTCTGCTCCTCTCTTTCACCAACAAATTCGTGTCGCTAAATTTAACTCCTATGCACAGTACTCAATTCTTCACTGATGGAGCTGGAGGCAAAGCAAGACGACGTAAGGGAGACCGAGCAAGCTGGTGGTCTAGACACGCTGGTCGTACATGGCACCGATGACGACGAAGAGGCATCAGACGACGACCTACTGACCCGATTGCCTCCGGAGTTGTTGGCGATGGTGTGCCACCACCTCGGTACGAGAGACCTCGTGCGTCTCGGTTTGGTGAGTTGGCTCCTCCGAGGGCACACTCTCTCCCATGTCCGTCACCATGCTGTACGCTCTCTAGGTATGTCTATGGTGTACTTTTTCTTTTTCATTTCAATTTGTACAAATTGGTAAATTCTTTGAACTAAAATTGATTTGGTATTTTGTGTACGAGTAGGGCTGGCGTCGAACCGGCTGACCATGAAGAACGTGTTAAAGTTTGTGTCGACACTGCCGCGGATCGAGTCGCTCGACCTGTCCGCTTGGGACACATTCTCCTCATCAGTGCTGCTCTCCTGTCCTGGTATCTTAATTGCATAGAGAACGTGACTTACGCATTAAGAATGCACCAACACAGATGGTGCGGCTCCTGCCGCAGTGGCTACAGATCCTCGATGTGAGCTACACTTCTGTGTGCGCCCAAGGTTTGTTTCTCTTGAATTGTTTATTAGGAAACCAACCCTGGGTTGATGTGCATATGCGCGCGCCAGGACTGAAGCATCTGCCGCACAGCCTCACCCACTTGAACGTGAGCGCAACAAATATGAGGGGTACTTCCATGCGCTACCTGTCCCACCTGAACCTGAAGGAGCTCCTCTTTCGCGACAACCACATCGATTTCACCGCCTTGAAGGTATATCTCAAATCGATGGAACGAGGAGTCTGAGTTGCACTAAACGTCGTCTGGTCTCGCACAGTACCTGCCAACAGGTCTTGAGAAACTGGATATCTCCAACTGCACTGAGCGTCCATTGAGACACTGGCCAATGGGATTCTTGACGCCCAATCGTCAGGGCGCCCTCAACAGAGTCTCTTGGCCTTCAGCACTCAAGGAGCTTCGAATGCAGGGCTACGTTCTGTGTTTGGGACATCTCTTGGGTACTTCTGAAGCAGGCCTTCCTTTTGCCTTGCTTGTTGATGACAACGTTACCGCAGGAATGCCGTCCTCGTTGGTTACGCTGGATCTCTCTTATTCGAGCTTCCTCTGGTTCCCAGTTGACCTCGATCACTGCCTCCCTCATCTTGAAACATTGATGGCCAATAACTTGAGCGATCCAGCGCAGAGGATCTGGACAAGGACGCGTCATCTGTGGTGGTATGACAGCACAAGTTACCCCAGCTTTGTTTGCTGAGCACTGTGTACGATGTGTGCAGGAGTCTACCCTCAGGGCTCAAGACACTGCATATGGCAAAGAGCGAGAGTCGCCTTGATCAAAGTATACTCTGGGGCCTTCTCCAATACCTGCCATCATCGCTCACCCACCTGAACATTTCAGAAAGTCCTGCAGCTCTTGTACCAAGTGTTCCACTCATGATTCTCTCTACTTTGGATCTCACGTTCCTTGGACCATGCGTGAGTACAGGCTTGCCGCACAGAAAAGGAGCCTTGGCATACATGGGCGAATGCATTCCCTCGATGCCTGCCTAAGCTGCGTAGGGCAGATATCTCCCTTTCAATGTATTGCTATACCGCTCGACCTCAAGATTCACTACGGATTCCAGTGCGTTACAGAGCCGTCTGTTCATGAAGTGACCCGCCCTCATCTATCCGACAGGCAGGAGGGTATGCCCCGCGGGTGGAGTGTGCAGAGTGGCATGCATTCCGCGATCTTTGCAAGAAACACCAGGAAGAGCAACGTTGGCAAGAGATTGAGAGCGACCATGATGAGGAGGCACAGAATGAAGAGGCTGAGGATGAGGAAGATGATGAAGAAGAAGGTCTCCTGTGTTTCAGTATATGAGCCCCCTCTTATCACAGGCGACGACACTAACAATTGCTGGCTAGGACATTTGCCTCTTTGTTTGTCTCTTACATTGCTATTGAGTGCCATGATGATGTGCCCATCCAGCTCCACTGTGATAAAGCTAAGGCCAAATCTCAAGACACCTGCATGTGTTGCTACATCTCTGTTGGCTGCAAGTAGAAATGGCAACAGATTTTGTTTCTTAACAAACACCAGTGCCCATAGCCTTTCCTTCTTTATTCTGGTACTCATCTGCTGTTAATAGTCAAGTGCTAAGGATAAATGATGAACCAATTGACTAAAAAAGTATATATTGTAAATCGTTCTTATTGAGTGTTGACAACAACAAATCAACAAAACTAATTTGGGAAAGTTTCGCAAACTAAAAACAATTTGAAATCTTGACCGGCGGTCAACTCACCAGTCGGGGAGTTTTCTGAGGTCAAGGTTGGACACTGCACGAAGATAAGGTGGGCTTCTGTTCATAACACGTAAGCGGATGTTGAAGAGCACTCATACGACCTGCAAGAAAGCCGGCCACAGCTCCTTCCACGGCAAGCGTTGCGTGCTTGTGGGCTGCACGGGCGGCTTGGGCAAGGCCGTGGGTCGTGCGCTGCAGCAGGAAGGTGCACACCTCATCCTGGTGGGCCGCAACAAGGATGGTGTGAGGCAGGCCGCAGCCGAGCTTGGTGTGGACGAGGAACAGTGCATCGATGGGATAGATATCTCAGTCAGTTCCGACATTGACCGACTCAAGCTATTCCTGCTTCGCCACAATCACGAGCAAGAAGATCATGAGCAGGAAGAAGAGAGAGACAGCAACGAAGACGAAGAGGACAAAGAAGAGATAAAGCATGTTGACCTTGTAGTAAACGCTACAGGTTACGACGTTCGCAAGTACCTGTGCGATCACTCCATAGATGAGATTAGGAGAGTGATCGAGACCAACCTTCTCGGCGCCATTCATCTGACTCATGCATTACTCCCGCTGGTCAACAAGAACCCCACTCCTGGCGGCATGATCGTCCATCTTGGAGGGTTCGCCGACGGCCGGCTGGCGCTTCCCTTCTACAGCGTTGACGTCGCATCGAGAGCGGGCGTTGCAGCCCTGTGCGAGAGTGTGAACAGAGAGCTGGAGCTGCAAGGAAGCCGCGCAGTGGTCTGCTACTTCAGCCCAAGTCCCGCCGAGACTGAGTCAGAAAGGCCCTATCTGGAACTGTGGCGCAGGCTGGGCAGCTCGATCGCGACACCTGACCAAGTGGCCAAGGAGCTCCTGATGGCGGTGCAACAGCGCAAGACAGTTCACGTGATGGGTGGACGCAGTACTGGATTCTTCGCCGGTCTCAACGCTGTGATGCCCTCCCTGGCGGACCGCCTCATGCTTCGCAAGTACGGCCAAGCTATGATGGAGTTCTTCTACCCTCCGCCTCCTTCCAACAATTAAGATTGCTTGATCATCCTTCCTGTCACTGCTTAGTAGGAGCTACATTCCATCTTCATTTCTGTTTGCAATGGTTGCCAGAAGGAAGAGAAAGAGGTTACTTTTCAGGCTTTGGTTGCTTGCCACTTGAGTGGTTGCGGTCTGAACTCAATAGCGAGTACCCGAACGTCGCCGACGTCCTCCGCCATACGCTGCTCTATCTTCTTCCGCCTGCAGCATTGCAGCTATCCATGGAAGGGAATGTATGGTCAATCGAGGGATGACGCTGGTGCAGACCACTTCATCCTCACGTACCAATAGTTGCGTCACTGCCGATGTCGTCCACTGGCGCACTACGCGTGGTTTCCCGAGCGGTCATTCGTTCGGCTTCCTGCAGCACACGTGCTAATCATCGTGTGAGTACCAGGTGTGGAATGCGAGAGTCGAACGTCCATCATACCCAGTCGCTCATCCGAAGATGTCTTACTACGGGATAGCCTGTCATGACTTCCTCGTGCCCGTTGATCGTCTTCAGTCTCTAGCTGCGCCTGCATTCCCCAAAGAAGTGTTGATAGGCGCATGGGCGAGAGCTGTGCTTTTGGGAGGACGCACCTGCAAACGCCTGGCGAGCTCCTGGTCCTGATGGTACGTGTTCTCTCGCTCTGCATAAACCGCACATTCCTTATGGTCAGAGTGACCTACACATCGGAGCTACCTATAGGTTACCTTCCCACTGCTTCCACGCGAACGCCTGACCCACTGCCATCGGCAGAAGGGCCTCATCTGTCGCGCTTCGTGGAACCATCATACGCGGTGCTTGCTCAGAAGAACGCTGATACTGCTGCGGATGGCGTGCAGTGCTGGCAGGAGCAGCACGCGACGCTACTGGTGGCTGGGACGCTCCGATGGCCGACGTCAGCTGTGCTGCCATCTGCTTGACGGAGAGCTGAGCGCCGGTGGTCACCAGTGGAGCCGACGCTGCTGCGGGTTGCCTGTACATCGCCTGTGGCTGCTGCGGTTGCAACTGCGGGCCAGTAACCCTTCCATCCATGCGTGCATTGACGGCCGCGCTCGGCGCTCTCCCTGACGCGGGAGGCGGCGGTGGCGGTGCCGGCGCTCCGTAGGCAGTGGGAGAGCCGCCAGTGGAGATGCTCATCTGCTGGAACAACGGCGACAGGGCGGCCGTCTGCATGTCGGTGGCCGATGCCAGTGACGGCTGCTGTGTTGGGGATGGTGAGTACGACATTGCAGTGGACATTCCACCATCATCCATCATCATCGGCGGCATGATTGACACCGAATTGTTCATCATCATCGGCGGCGCCGACGTAATTGAAGACGAGACAGACACGTAGGGCAGGGGCATGCCCCCGCTGCTAGCGGGCATGCTGCCTGCGCCGCCGTACATGGTCATCGGGTCGAACGGAATCGCCGGCGACACCGGAGCGGCGCTGATCGCCGGAGAGTACGGAGAGAATCCCGCGGCTGATGGAGAGGAAGCGGTGCGCACGGAAGAAGGGAACGAAGAAGAAGAAGAGAGGAAGGGGTTGAAGGGGACGTAAGGAGAGGTGGAGGTCATGGCAGAGACGGGGATGGTGGTGTAGGTCAGCGGGACGGTCGAGTAGGCAGAAGAAGCCGGAGAGGAAGGACCGGTGCGGGAGGTGAGGTCCTCGAAAGGGTCACGAGAGAGGGGCGGGGAGGAGGGCGGGGAGGGACCAAAGTCTATGAGAGGCATGTCGCCCTTTCTCTTCTTCTTCTTCTTGTCGTGCTTGCTCTTCCTTCTGCTGCTGCTCATCACGACGGTACTCTGATGATAAAGGGGATGAAGTGAGTCGTTTAGGAGTCGAGTAGTGGAGTCGAGGACACTCTAGTAAGAAGAAAGGGAAGGTAGAAGTTGAGGTAAAAAGTGAGGTAGGAGGGAGATGATACTTTTCCTGCTGATGGTCGGTGATGACTGAGGCCCCTCCCTGAACAATAAGATAAGGAATGAGTGAGTCCACGGAGAGCCAAGAGAAACTCAAGCAGAACACCGATGAGAAGGGAATGCACGGGAGAAGTTGAAGCTGCTGCCCCCGAACTGCACGCCAGTGTGTCACCCACAGTCCCTGTCGAGGGTCGGCTGGTCCACAGAACGAGCCGTGGAGTTTTCACTCGAATTGGCGCTGGCGATTGGTGCGCCATGTTTGAAAAAGGAAAATTTCCTGAAAAGGATAAACCGAAGAGGTACAATTGTAATTGGGGCAGTGTCTCACCTGTACTTGATGGTGTTAACTCAATAGCGTTCTAAAAGGGTAGTGCAGGTCTTCATGGAGACCAAAAGCTTTGAACCAGTTCCTGGCCACTGCGCAATCAATAAAGATACAGCTCGTACCTGAGGAAGAAGCAAAGCTTCAAGCTAAAAACCGCCCGACACAGAGCATCGTTGGCATCGAGACGGTGGGGAAGGAGAACTGTGCGTAATGTGAGTTGTAGTGTGCGAAAAGGGCGTAAGTACAGATAACGAGCGGGCAATCTTGATATCCTAGTGTTCATCGAAGAAGGAGGAAGGCCAAATGGGTGGGATCGCTTAGCTGCCGATGGAGCCAGCGTCGGCGTATAGCCGCTCGTCATCATAGACCGCATCTTCGATGTCCTCATCGAGGAAGTTGTCCACTGCGATCTCACCTTCCTCATGCTTGCGCTCCTCATCCGTGTCACTGGCATCAGGCACGTCCTCAGCCAACACCTCCGATGCTGAGCTCCGCAAAGACACAAAGTTATCTGCGGCGAAGTTACCGCTCGGGCTCTGTATCAGGCGCAATCTAATGAGCACACTTCAAGTGGAAACCAAGGTCAGTACTCACCCGTTTGAGCGCCAAGACTCCCTTGGACTTGAGGAGCTCATCCTTGACCCGCTTGTACTCGCGCGAGATGACAGGGGTCTGCTCAAGCTCCGCGTTATAGAGCGGCTCGCCCTGTATAAAGAGCAAAATTAAACTGCGGCGTCTTTTGTGGCTTTTCAAAAGGAAAAGCGAACCTGGCTGTAGGCACGAATGCAGTTGAAGATAGTGCCGTGTACTAGGGATAGAGACCGATCTACAGAAGTGTTGTTTACCTTCGGAATCTGGATGTATAGGCCGGGCGTTAGTATGTTACCCGTATGATCGGTAAACAAGCTCGAGGTCAAACGTACCGCGTACTTGGTAGCTTGACGACAAAGGTGTTGGGAGATGATGCGGATGTTTTTGAAATACTGAATGTACTTATTGACGCGGGCGTCAAGCGTCATGTATTTAGCACGAATGGCAAAGCGTTCCTTGTGCTTGGCCTGTTTACAGATGGTGTCATGAGCTATGGGTTGGAGATAATTATAGCACCTTTAGCAGTGTACGTACGTCATCATTTATGTACACAACAAAGGCGATACATGTAGGATGCCGCTTCATCAAATCGATCATCAGCTCCGGCTCCAAATGTACACCCTAGGAATGACATCAATGAGAAATCAACGGATGAGCACTGGTGCAAGAGGGAATGCAGTACCTCTACAATCAGCGACTCTCGCCTGCTCTCACACTTGGTGATGATGCCCTCAAGCTTCTCGAAAACTAGCTTGGATTGAGCTTTATAGCCCTGAAGAATCTAATGCACAAATAAGATAAGTTTTTGTGTCAACTAGTAGCTTGCGTGATTCTACGTACTCGGTGTTTGTAATCAGTGTCTTCGGGCAGGTTCATGACTTCGCCAGCATGATACGTGGAAGCGAATAGGACGGGCGCCTGATCAGCAGGAATGAAGGAACGCATCATATGGCGAATGTTGTCAGTTGAAATGACAGTTGTGAATCCGATCCTGAAAAATGAATGTTAATGTGAAGCAGTTATAGAGATAACAAAGACATCCATCAACTTCATACCTGCTAGCGAGGAACGAAGCTAGTGTTGACTTTCCACAACCAGAGGTGCCTCCAAGAAGGATGGTGAATGATTGCTGGCGGAAAGTTACGTCGGCAGCAATACTGAAGTTGGAGAGAGCCTGATTTCCCATGTTTGTGTCCGTGCTGAAGCGGGATAGATCAGAAAACGAAATGTATACAACGGAACGCGATGAACTTACGCCTCAAATGCAGCTTTGAGCACTTTAAGGAACTGAGTCTTAGTGAGATTGACGCTCATGCCCGAAGCTAAGGAAGGCTGTCGTCGATGGCCAAGGGCGGGCGAGGAAGTAGAAGAGCCGACTGTCGGGATCGAGCCGCTCCCTGTCAGGGCCGCCAGGCCTGTGGCATTCACACTGCTTGAGGGAATCAGTTGCCCGTCGCTCAGGGTAAGTCCCTCAACTGATCGCCGTGATACTTTCTTGTACTTGATACGATCAAACACCCATTCTGAAGACACGGCACCAGAGAGTACAAACGCCGATCAGCATAGTTCAACTCGCAACAGAAGTGGGTCCAGTGTACCCGTAATCTGGGCGGCCTTCCAAGGCTTGAGACCCATGAGACACAGGGTTTCCTTCAGGTGATACCGCGCGTATCGCCGCAGCGAGCGGTCATGTATGGGGATCTCCTCTCGGCCCACGTCGATGTACCGCACCTCTGACAGGAACTGTTTTCCACACAAGTTTAGTTGCGAGACACGAATTTCGAAAATCAATTCAAATTTGGTCAAATCATTTCAAAATCATATCAATTTAATAATGATTTAAATTCACAAAAGGAAAAATGATAAGATAAAAATAGAGAGAAGGGGTACCTCAAGATTATTGTTCCAATCGACAGGGATGCCAGCGATGTCGAGAGGGGGCGGGGTGGCACCGTCCTCCCTCACGCACACGTAGAGCAGAGGCAGATCGTAGAGTGAGGCGATGGTGGGCGAGTTGGTGCCCGAAGCCGGCGAGGCCGATCCACCTGTGGAGGATGATGCCTGTCGAGATCATCGAGTGAATCCTTTTCATCTTTTACATTAATCTTTCAAAAAATACATGATTGTTTAAATTGATATGATATTATACTAATATATCATATAAATTAAAACAATCAATTAAAGTAGTATAACATAATTTTTAATTGTCGAGAAGGGACACGTTCTCTACCTCAGATAATCGAAGTTGTCGAATTACTTCGATGAGAGGCTGCTGCTCTTTTGCATCCATTTTCTTTTGCGATCGACAACACGGTAGTGCCGAGTAGCCCAACTACAAATATGTTTCGAAATTTTCAACTACGTTTGCGAAATATTTTAACAAGATTTCATTTTCTGAATTACGGAAATATTGTAATTGTTTGGGTAACGCAGAAAAGTTTGCTGAAATTTTCTACGATTCGCGCCATCTGCTACGCAGGATGCGCAGAGGTGGGGCTTTACTCAAATCGAAATGGCAGCCATTGAGCCGCCCATCATCAACTACATCTACTCTGTTGTGGTTGCGCTCGTCTGGTACCACCTCCTTGGCATCTCGACCTTTTTCTAAGAAGAAAAGATCGACTTCGTCATCAACAACGGATGTCGCAAGTAGCGGCATCAAGAGCGGACCGCGGCAGATGTCGCTGGAGAAGCTGGCGCAGATGGAGCAGAAGCTGGCCGACATCGTACGTAGCAGACGCGCGGTGAAGGCGGCACGGACCAGGGACGGCAGCAGCCAAGAGGAGGTCACGGCGGCGCTCGACTTGCTGGACAAGGAGGTGCTCGGCGGCCGCGGCGATGCGGCCGCCGCGGACAACGCGAAGCCAAAGGCGGCCAAGAGGAAGAGAGGGCCGCAGAAGAAGAAGGAAACGGCGACGGAAGAGGCCGAGGCTGACGTCGCGGCGCGCATGAGGGAGCTGCGCGAGCAGCTGCGGCGCGCCAACGAGGCGTACTACGCGCGCGGGCAGCCGAGCATGAGCGATGTGGAGTACGACAAGCTGTTCCGCGAGCTGGAGGATCTCGAGTCGCGCCATCCCGAGCTGGCGCGCAAGCTCTCCGACGACGACGACGAAAGCGTGCCGAGCCCAACCCAGACCGTTGGCCACACGCCAGAGTCCACCACGGGGACCGGGC
This sequence comes from Acanthamoeba royreba, assembly GCA_000826365.1. NCBI lineage: Eukaryota > Discosea > Longamoebia > Acanthamoebidae > Acanthamoeba > Acanthamoeba royreba. The sequence continues at coordinate 51,492 of CDEZ01023604.1, forward strand.
TGCTTGCACACGCAACGCCAATGCTCTCGCTGGCCAATACCTATGATCCAGACGGTAGTTGCAGCCTCGTGCCTTGGCTGAAGCCTCTCTCTCTCACTTGTTGTTGGCGTGGACAGAGTTGGCCCAGTTCGACACTCGTGTGAGGAAGCTCGTAGCTGCAGTACCTTCTGCCGCGCAGGTACTTCAGCGCCAACACTCCCCTGGGACAATTGTTTGACACAGTGTGATCTATGGCAAACAGAAACCCATCAAGTATGTAGCAGAGCTCAAGTATGACGGTGTAGCTGTGAGCCTCCAGTATAAGGACGGCAAGCTTGTCCGAGCACTGAGCAGAGGTGATGGCAGGTTAGTCAAAGAGAGGATGAGTGGACATTGCTGCATGGGGGACACTAATGTCAATGTCTCTTCTAGGTTAGGAGAGGACATCACAGCCAAGGTGAAAGCTCTCACGAGCGGTGTGCCTCTTCGTGTGGGTAAGACAACTGACATGGGCACATTCCATCTACCTAGTCTCACGGCGAAGATTGATTCATACGTCATTCAGATGTTTCTTCACTACCTCGATCAATGCGAAGCTTCGAAGTGAGAGGCGAATTGGTGATGCCCAGAAGTGAGTTCTCTGCTCTCAATGCTGCTCAGCGGACGGATGGCGGGCGCGAGTACTCAAACCCACGTAACTTGGTGGCCGGAATGCTCAATAGGTGAGTTAGTACTTATGGTATTGGAGTGTACACACTAAACGCACGCTGAGCAGGAAGCAAGATGTTGTACTGGGCGTTCATAGCAAGCCCTTCAATCTTGTCTGTTACACCCTTCTTGGCGCGACTGAGGGTACTGCTATTCCTTTGCACGCGTGTCTCTCCATTTCCTTAAGTTCTGAAGCGGAACGTGCCTCTGTCTGCAGACACGGAGGGTCATCTCCCACAATCTCACGAGGAGCGGCTGGCCATGATGCAACGCTTGGGCTTCATGGTTGACAGCAAGGCCACAACGTGCGACGACTTATCATCAGTCGTGCGGTTCATCGGCGAATGGGATAACACGCAGCAGAGGGATGACTTTCCCTATCAAATCGATGGCGTAGTTGTCAAGGTCAACGATATTGTGCAGCAACAAGCTCTAGGTGCTAACAACCGAGCACCCAAGTGGGCAGTTGCCTATAAGTTTGGAGCAAGCAAGGCCGTATCGCAACTGCTCGACATTGTCTACCAGGTACAAGAGCCCTTTACCCCAGTGCAACACTCTCACTTACTTTTTAGTTCAGGTTGGACGAACAGGTAAGGTCACCCCGGTGGCTGAGTTACAACCCATCCACTTGTTGGGCTCGCTCATCTCTCGCGCGACACTACATAATGCTGCCTACATTGAACATCTTGGCCTTAAGAAGGTGCATCCCTATCTTCGTGTATACTGAAGCAGTTCAGTTGCTAATGACAGTTCAGGGAGACATGGTGACGGTGGAAAAAGCAGCAGATGTCATACCAAAGGTGAGCGGAGTGGTGGCGCCGAACAACTCAAACCAGAGCTCCGTCAAGACTGATCTCTGCAAAGATCCTCGTTGCCCTTGTGATCACAATGCGTTGCTTGTACGTGACGGCATTGACCTCTTTTGTCGGGAACCGGACTGCCCCGAGATCGTCATTGCGCGAATAGTACACTTCGCATCCAAGCAGGCGATGGACATCGAAGGGCTGGGTGAGGGCATCATTCGTGACCTCTATCGGCAAGGACATTTACGCTCAGCTGCTGACATCTACACGCTTGCAAGCGATGAGGCAAAGATGGCCACCCTGCGCGACCGCAAGGGTTGGGGCGCCAAGAAGATCGCCAATCTTGTACGGAGCGTGGCGCAGAGTAAGCACAAGGACCTGAGCTCGTTCCTCTTTGCGGTGGGCATTCCACACCTGGGAAAGCACACAGCTCAACTACTTACGGTATGTTTTCTGTTGCTCGCTTCATCGCTGTTTTACGTTCGAGAATTCATGTTCTTCATTCATCAGAAACGGTTTCCAACGTTCGAGTCCTTCTTAGCGGCTACTGAGGACGATCTGCAACAAATGCATGGTGTCGGAGACATAATTGCTACTTCTGTGATCGAATGCCTCAATGATCCTGTAAAGAGAGAAGAGCTGACGAGGTACACCTTCTTTCATTTCCGTATGTACGATCGGCTTGACTCAGTCCTTTCCTTTAGACTACACAAGTTGTGCCAACCCAAAGATGCAACAGAAGCGAGGCAAGACGACGCTCAAGAAGAACCCAAAGCATCAGTCAGTTTGGCTTTCACTGGCACTCTTAGTGACCTTACGCGACAAGAGGCGGCTAACATGGCAACCAGGTATACCTTCTCATGACTCCTGGCCAAATGGCTTGTTTTAACCTCTACCTATCCACAACCAGCACGCTTGGTGCTTCGATTAAGTCCTCCGTGACCAAGGATCTAACGATGCTGGTATGTGGCAGCAAACCCTCAGCATCCAAGGTGCAGAAAGCACGTGAACTGGGCGTGCAGATCATCAGCGAGGACGATTTTCGTGCTCTGCTTGCCGCCAGATGTATGTAAAATTCTCTCTTAGACTTTGCACAGTATACTTGGAATCTTTTAGCTATCACTGCATCCTTGAGAGCACTCTCGCCGCAAGACGACAGGCTTTCCCCTGCAGCAGGTCGAACAAAGAGAGGTCCAACCCTCATCGGGAGCCTGCAACTATGACACGCCGAATCAGGTTTGTCTGCATGATGATGAACTCAACAACCTGAAGAATGCATCACAGCGGAAACGGCCAAGTTAAGCTTGGCAGGCATCACCTGCAGTCTAGGAGGCAGCAAGGGCAAATCAAATATGGCACACAGTACTTCTCGGCTCCTGACTGCCAAGATTCCATAGTTTTGGATCAGATTCTGACCAACATTGCTTGTATGCAGGAAACTTACCGTCGCCAGCTCATTTCTGATTCGTAGAACTTCGGCAGCTGGTGAACTTAATTTTCATTACTCGAATTAATTGTACTTAACTTTCTCGAAGAAGGAACGCGTCAAGTCACACGCCAGGTGATGGACGTCCACCCTCCTTCCTCTCCTCTTTCTGACTCGCGACAAGCCGTGGCCAGGGAGACCTCTCCCGTGCAGGGTACGGGCCAGGCCGCCACCAATTCCACAGGTGAGAATTCCTTGAACACAATTGATATAAATATATCATTCACAAATTCATAAAACATATCCTTGAAATATTGAAAACAATTGGTTGACCTTCACTCGTGCAGTACCACCTGAGACACTCGTGCAGATGTACCAGCAAGGTGCTGAAGGCGTTGGTCCCAAGGACGCTCTGCAGCTGTCAGGGAAGGAACTGCGACCACAGCATGTCGTGGAGTTCGGCAACACGACGCCCGGGTCTTTCCCGCTTGTGCTGACTGAGGAAGCACGAACAGCGGTGGCTGATAGCTACGCACTGTCTTGCCGGGTCGCGGAGACACGTCCCGTCTACGGCCGAAGTACGGGCGTTGGAGCAAACAGGACTGTGGCGGTGGACGCGACTGAACGGTACAGTCATGGTGTCAGAATGCTGCGCAGCCATGCGCATGATGCAGGCGACAGGTTGCCGCGAGAGGTGGTGCGTGCAGCAATGCTCGTGCGTGCTAATCAACTTGCATCGGGCGGCGCGGGATTGCGCCCAGACATACTCGACGGCCTTGCACAAGCTTTGCATGACGGACGAGCACCATGCGTGGGCAGACTAGGAGGGATAGGCACCGGCGATCTAGGATTGCTGGCCGAACTGGCGCTGGCTCTGCAAGGTGAACAGCCCTGGGACGACGGCGAGGTCTTTCGCTACCTGAGCATGCCATTTGGCCCAGAGGACGCGCTCCCCTTCATGTCCTCCAATGCGCCATCTATCGCGATGGCGGCGCTCGCTGCCGGAAGGCTTTCAAGGACGGTAGATGCTGCATTGGCCGTGGCCTCGCTATCTTTTGTGGCTCTCCGTGGCAATATGGAAGCCTACGCGGAATCGGTGCATGCTCGGCGACCTCATCAAGGACAAATCAAGGTAGCGAGGCAGCTGCGTAAGCTTCTGGACGGCGCTGCTCCTCCAGCTCGACTTCAGGATCCCTACGGTCTTCGATGCTTGCCTCAAGTGCACGGCCCGGTAATCGAAGCGCTAGAGAAGTTGGACAGTGTCCTCACAGTCGAACTCAACGCCAGCGCAGAGAACCCTCTGTTTGCTGAAGACAGCGTTCTTCACAACGGCAACTTCCATCAAGCTTTGCTGGCCACCCCGCTCGACCACGTCAGACTTTGTGCAACTCAAGTGGCCGCTCTGTCTCTCGCGCGCCTTACGAAGCTTCACGACCCTGCCTTCACCTGCCAACGAGCATTTCTGGCCGCTGGAGAAGCGGGATCAAGCGGTACAATGATGCTAGAATACACTGCGGCAGCGGCGCTCGCTGATGTTCGATCGCAAGCACAGGCAGTGACGCTGCATAGCGTGGTGCTGTCGTTGGGAATGGAGGATCACGCCGTATGGGTGTGGCATGCTGCCGAGCAATTGGATCGGCTGGAACGATCCCTGCGTCAGGTGCTGGCTTGCGAGCTGCTCGCTGCACTCCGGGCACTGAGGATCACTCCCGGACCGGATCGGCCTGTGCCTTCCGGGCTTGCACCCATTGCATCGGTGGCGATGGCGGCAGTGGAGCACATTGAAGAGGATCACCGCCTGACCGACGTGATTCAAGCCGCAGACGGTGTGCTTGGAACCGTGGGAGACTTTGTACGCCAGTATACTTATTGTGAAGGAAAAGAACATTGAGGATCCCTACAGCAACGTGACCAGTGTGTGTTTCTGAAACATTTCCGAAAGAAGAAAAACGTTTCGTTTCTTTATGCTGTGTTGCGGAGATGAAGGCGACGAAGGTGGTGCTTGGCACTACAAACCCGGCGAAAAGGGAAGCAGTCGCGGTGGTCGTGAACAAGTTGTTTCCGGACTGTGAACTGCTCACCCGTACAGTGTCCTCCGGTGTCTCCGCCCAGCCCTTCGATGTGCACGAGACCGTACGCTCGGAAGCGCCCTCGTGGTGGGACCTTAAGTTCAGCTGAGTTGTCAAATGCTGACAAACCACCTCTGGTGCAGATGGAAGGTGCAAAGGGACGAGCTCAGGCAGTGCTGCGAGAGGTCCCTGATGCCGATTAGTACGTCACTCCTTTCTCAGCTCCGGAGGTAGCACTTGCTTATTATACCCGACGTACGCTGTACGTGCAGTGGCATCGGCCTGGAAGGTGGTCTGGAGCTGATCGGCGATCGCTACTTCGAGTGCGGTTGGGTACATGGCCAGACTTGATACTCCATCCTCCCAGCACGCATGATGGATCTCTGCAGCTTACCGCGCGCACATATGACATGAAATGAGCAGATCTGCGTGATCGACCGCGAGGGCAGACTTGGGTGGGGCAGCAGCGCGCGGTTCGAGCTGTCCGCCAAGTTGGTTGCGATGCTCAAGCAGGGCAAGGAGCTCGCCGAAGTGATCGATGAGGTCAGCGGCAAGTCAGACGTGCGCAGCAAAGAGGGCGCCATGGGCGTTGTCACCAACGGCCATCTCACGGTACGGTACCTTCCTCCCATCCTTGTTCAGAACTTGTCGTTGCTCATACTTGAATGTTCTTTCCGTCGAATTGCGCGTCACATGCCAGCGAGCCGAAGCGTACTCACACGGCGTGTGGTTTGCCTTTGCGCCCTTCATCTCTCCACGAAAGTACTGGGAGTGAACAGGAACTGCGCTCAGCCCGTATGCTTGATGATGAAGGCGTTGATCAGCACAAGTCTGAGGCGTGTGATGAGGTAACTAAGGGAAATATATTAGTTCACAAAATGAACAAGAAACCGTGGGATGACCTTGACCCTCAGATCATCCCTTCCTCTTCCTCCTCGGCCGAAATGTGCTCGCCCGCCTCCTGCTTCGTTACGGGCGCCTCTGCCTCCTCGTCATCCGCGTTGGGGTCATAGATCTCACCCTCATCGTGCTTCTCTTCGGTGCTATGCTTGCCGTTTTCATGAGCAGGTTCCTCAGACACCTCCTCTCCATCAGACGCGTTAGGATCAAAGATCTCTCCCTCTTCGTGCTCGACGTTCTCTTCGGCTGGGGCCTCGGCAACCTCCTCCTCATCCGCATTGGGGTCGTAGATCTCACCCTCATCGTGCTTCTCTTCTCCTTGAGAAACCTCGGCCACTTCCTCTTCATTGTCCGCACTAGGATCATAAACTTCACCCTCGTCTTCAGCGTGCTTCACTTCCTCGCCTGTAGAAGTTTCGCCGACTTCTTCCTCGTCGTCAGCCGCATTAGGATCAAAGATCTCACCCTCTTCGTGTTTCGCTCCTTCGTCGACTGGAGCCTCAACCGTCTCTTCCTCTTCACTCTCTGCGTTAGGATCAAAGATCTCTCCCTCTTCATGCTTGACTTCCTCTGCTGGGGCCTCGGCAACCTCCTCCTCATCGTCCGCATTGGGGTCGTAGATCTCACCCTCGTCGTGCTTGAGGTCCTCTGCAGGTGCATCAGCAACCTCTTTATCCTCTCCGTCGCTGAGATTAGAGGCTTTATCCTCAACCTCTGGAACCTCAGCTGATTCCTCGTCATTTTCTATCTTGGAATCATCGGCCACCTCCTCTTCATCGGCCTCATCGCTCTTCTCCTCGCCGCCTGCTGGAGCCTCAGTTGCTACCTCCTCTTTGTCAGCCTCATCTCTCTTGACATTCTCGCTTGCTGGAGCCTCGGCCACTTCCACCTCCTCTTCCGCTTCATTATTCTCCGCCTCACCTGCTGAAGTCTCGGTCACCTTCTGCTCTTCGTAGGCTTCACCGCTCTTCTCCTCTTCTTCGTCGTCAGCCGCATTAGGATCGAAGATCTCGCCTTCATCAGCTGGCTTCGTTTCCTCTGCTGGAACCTCAGCCGCTTCCTCCTCTTCGACAGCTTCATCAGTCTTCACTTCACTTGCTGGAGTCTCGGCCACCTCCTCTTCGTCAGCCTCATGGCTCTTCTCCTCGCCGCCGATTGGAACTGGAGCCTCAGTCGCTTCCTCCTCTTCGTCAGCCTCATCCTTCTTGGCATCCTCGCTTGCTGGGGCCTCATCCAATGTCTCTTCTTCGTCTTCATCATCCTTCGCTGACATGGTTGAGGTTTCAGCCACTTCCTTTTCTTCTTTGTCCGTGATGGAGACGGATGTTTCTCCTTCCTCCTCTGCGCTAGGCTTCACATCTTCTGAAGTCACCTCCTCTTGCGATTCGACGTGCTCTTTGTGTGCATGGTGCTCTGCGTCCTCTTCCGTCACTTCTTCTTGGCTTTCAGCACTGGAATTGGCTGGAACCTCAGTTGACGCTTTCACTTCATCATCGTCCTCGACATGGGTGTTGGAGGTCATTTCCTCAGAGGCTGAAACCTCAGCCACCTCTTCATCCTCGTTTGTCTCGGCCACCTCCTTCTCTTCGCTATCTGCTTCCTCTTGGTCTTCGCGGGCACTTGATTTTTCTGCCTCTTCAGATGCCTCCTGATGGGCCTTGTCCTCCTGCTCCGTCACTTCGCGGATCTCTCCTTCCTCCAAGCTGTCGTCTAATTTGGCGTCATCTGGCTTCTCGAATTCCTCCTCTGATTGCCTCTCCTCTTCCAGCACGTTCTCATGCGTTTCGGCTGTAGATGTGTGCACTTCGTTTTCACTCTTTTTCTCGTCCGCTTCACGAATCTCACCCTCCTCCAGGCTTGTATCGGCGTCCACTATCTTCTCTTCGTCGTGAGTAGAATGCTCTGCCTCGACCTCGTGAGGCTCCTCTGCCTTGACGTCCACAGTCTCTGACACAACTTCAGTTTGGGCATGTGAGCCCTCCACCTCGCTCAGTCGTGAGGCGTTGGTATCTTCCTGCACATCTGTGTCGACCAAGCGAGCTTCGGTTTCATGATGAGCTACCTCTTCGTCAACTAGCTCAGGCTCTTGCTCCTCCGCGGCCTTAACTTCTTCAGTGGGCTGATCCTCCTTAACCTCGTGTTCAGTCTCAGTTACGGTCACGTCAGGCTTTTGTTCGTGGTCTCCCGTCTGTTCTTTCAACGTCTCTTCCGTTGAGTGATCGCTTTCCTTCTCGCCAGCGTGTTCATCCTCCTTCGCCTGCTTCTTGGATTGGGCAGCCGACGGTGGAAGTTCGGGCACAAGAGCGATAAAGGCAGGAGGCTCAGAACCTGCCTTGAAAGCGCGCACGCGGCATGTCTTTGGTCGATTCTTGCCCGTGGACATCAGTGTCTCCTGAAAAGCCAATTACATCAGAACTGAATTGCATTTTATGCACCGAAAACGTACCGCAGCGAGCTGTGGAGCAATGTGCTTTAAATTAGAGGTAGCCTTCGGGCCGATCCACAAATATACATGCGAGAACGCGTCCAAGGCCACTGCAGTGTTTTCCTGCCATGTTACGTGAGCCCTCTTCGGTGCCTTGTCATGGTTGATTTTCACAGCCCCTTCTTCATCTTCGAAAATACTGCACGAAGGAACATGTTAGTAAGACTTCCTTCGGGGAGTCAGAATTGAAAGCACGTACGTGAAGAGAAGAGACTCGGAAGGCTGAGCATCAGCACCACCTGCGGCAGCTTTAGCGGGCTTGCCCTTGCCCCCTAGAGCAGTCCAGAAGTCCGGAATCTCTCTCATCTGGCCCTCGTCTATAATTATGTCCGTATTAGACATTGATAGCATTCAATGGCGTAACGGTACATACTGATCTGATGAACTTGAGCCGGGGATTCTGGGTAGTACTGGACGACGCGGTTGGCTATGGAAAGAGCAGCCTCTTTCTGTGGTGCATTGGCTTGGCTACCATTCCATACATAGACCTGCGACAGCTTGTGACCGCCTGATGAAAACGTCAGAATACAGCCTCAACATGGATTTGAGGGCTTTGTACCCTCGCCAACAAGCAACACAAAGGCGTCTCCGCTATTGAGAGACTTATAGGATTGCTCCACTTCCATGATGTGAGGCGGAGTAGTACGCCTGATACGCAAAAGCGACACATACGACGACGAGGTTGTCTTCTGCGTGGTCGAAGTTATTACTTTCGTAGTCGGCTTGGCAGATGGGATAGTTGTAGCAGTCGCTGGACGTCTTGTTCCCAATGCCGACGGCTTTGTGGGCTTGGCAGGAGAGGACGATGCTGCCGCAGGGGATGGCTTGAGTCCAGTAGGTTTAGCGGGAGAACTTGGGGTAGGCTTCGTGCCTGTAGTAACAAATACAGCGCTTTAACAAAGGATAAGGGTGTGTAGGAGTATAGAGTACGCACTTGCGGAGGGCTTAGTGGTTGTTGGTCGAGTAGTGGTGGTCGGCCGAGCCGGTGAAGCGGGCTTAGCGGCAGTGGTAGGCTTGGTGGCCACCGGCCGGGATGAGGCGGTGCCGGTCGCAGATCGCACTCCGGCCACAGGTTTCGCACTGGTTGCGGCAGTAGGACGAGCAGTAGTCGTCGGCCTGACAGCGGTTGCAGTCGGCTTTGTGGCGGTCGGCTTGGTAACCGTAGCCGGCTTCGTCGCGGATGGCTTCACGGTTGCTGCTGGCTTTGCTGCTAGTGATCATGCATCAGTGTCAGTGTACCTCGGAAATGCAAGCAGACGCCGTGTTAGCCCGGTCGTACCCGTTGCGGACGTGGGCCGAACGGTCGCCGCAGGTCTCGTGGTAGGTCGTACGGGCGAAGACGTGGCCTGTTCGTACACGCACGCACGCGCAACATAAGATATATCTCCTCCCTCCACCAATGATGAAGAAAACGCCAACACGAAGAGCAAACACGTACTGAGCCGGTCGCGGCGGGCCTGGTCGACGACGTGCTAGCCGGGCGCACTGACGCTGAAGAGCGAGGATTGATCAATCCCAGGGTTTGTGTCAAACGAGATGGAGCAACAGGGTGTGCCCCAGCGGAAAGCAAATCTTGCCGAACTTCAATCGTCAGCGGTGATGGTGGAGGAGAGAAGAAGTACCAGTGGTGGGCTTGGCGGCGGCTGTCGTGGGCCTTGTCGCGGCGGCGGTCGGGCGGGAGGTGGGCCTCTTCACCCCATTTTCCTTGTCGGTCGCGCTGCCATTGCTCGTCGATGTGGGGGGCCTCCTGGCCGAAACCGAAGTAGCAGAAGATGACGATGCCGCGGGCTTGGGGATCGATGAAGATGCGGGCTTCGTGGGGATCCCACCCGATGGACGTCCTGCGGACGATGCAGGACGCGTAGCGGTGCTGCTGGCTGCTGCCGGCTTGGCTCCCGTACCCCGTGCGGCGGCGGTCGATGACGTAGGGCGCGTTGTAGAGCGAGCAGCAGTGGCGGTCCCAGCAGGGCGAGCCGCCGCAGGCTTGGCCGCGGCATCCGTGGCGGCAGGCTTGGTTGTCCTCATCTCACGACGTCAATACGTGGTCGCTCCCTCGATATGCGAATCAACAATCGAAATGAAGGGATGAATCACCAACAAGTTCAAGCAATTGATCAAAAATTAATTTCCTGACTCAAGTCGCTACGCGCTGCTCCACGCTACGCGTAAGGTACTTTCCCGCCAGAAAACACGCAGGCCACACACGCAAGGGAAGGGGTTGTTCCTTCTTGTTGGTCCAAAGCTTCCCTTCTTGTTCGCGCCAAAATTATTTTGCCGACAATTAGGATGCCTGAAATCTGTAAAATTCCAAGCATACCATGTAGAACGCGTACGTTCTTGGCGCTTAGGCCTTGACGGGGTTCTTCCAGAGTCGGATGGCGCGATCACGCTCCGCAAAAGAAGCAAGAAACTGCGAGTTGGGACTCCACTGTAGGGACAGCAACTTATTACCTGCACGCCCACTCATAAGAGAGCGGCCAAAAGCAGCACGAGGATCAGAATTGAGGCGTACCATTGTGCGCCCGCGGCACAGTGTCAATGTGGCTGCCATCAGCGGCATTGTAGAAATGGAGCTGACCCTCGTAGGAGATAACTACTACACTCCCGTCGGGCGCAAGAGCGAGACGTTCAATTGGCTTACCCACGGTAACACTATAAAGCATCTTGGGATCTTCCCTCTGTGCGTACCGCACTGCACATCAACCAAGGATTAGTTTTGTGGTTGGTTCTTACGAGTATAATCAACCGCGTACCGTCTATATTCCACATTTTCCAAGACCCATCCTTGGAGCACGTGGCAAGCTTCTTGCTGTCACCAGAGAAGCAGATATCATTCACAGAGCTCTGCGAGACGCACTTAGTGATGGTTTGTGACTAGAACACTAGATCTGGTGTACCGTATGTCCATTGATAAGAACCATAGCTTGAGTAATGCCATTGAATGCCCAAGTATCACTACCCTTTTGGGTGGCAATCTCCCAAATCTGGTTTCACGAGATAAGAGTTATAGAGAAATGAAACTGGTGCCTGCCAGCCAAGACATGTACCTTGACATCACCACTGAATGTCCCCACAGTGAGGAAGCGAGAATCAGGCGAAAGACAAGCCCTGAGCAACCACGTCGTTAAATGTCACAAAAGTAAGAGGCTCCAGGGAAAGAAATGGGTACATGTTGTTCTTGATTTTCTTGGTATCCAATACAGCCAGTTCCTCCCCCTGCATGTTCCATACCGTAACGAGGGTATCTGTGCGTTATGCTGTGAGCACCTATGCTCGCTCAGAGAAGAGAAAGGCAAACCTGATTCAGAGCACGTGATGAAATACTTGTTGTTATTTGCTGCACGTATAGACTTGATTTCGGATTTGTGCTTAGTAGGAATGTCCCTGACCTTGGCGACTTGCAGCTTGTCGCCCTTATCTTTCTATAAAAAGATGAAAATTGTAAGTGTTATGGAGCAGAGGTGTACCCAGACTGCGTTGTACCTTTAGCGAGAACATCCGTACAGACCGGACAGCTAGAGGAAGGACAAGGAAAAGGTATTCAGCGTCCTTAGAGAGCATGATTAGGTCGCCATGATCCTCCAGATTGACTCGTTGAGGTCTACAGGGATTGGGTGAGCCTTCTCCTGAACTAAAACTTCTTTGCCAAGCTGCTGATCTGAGGAGACGTACTTCACATCCTTGGCAGTCATATCCTTCGCTGAGTAAAGGCGTATAGTTCGATCCTCGCCTAGCGAAGCGAAAGTCTGTGTTGATCACAGCCAGTGCAGATCAGGATTAGTAGGTCCTGATGCGCAAGAAAGATCTTCGAACCCACGCACCGAGCCGGAAGCACTGAAAGTCATCGACAGCACCTCGTTTTCGTGTGCGCGAAGCTGTCCCAGCAGCAGCGGATGCTCTTCCTTCTGCTCCCAACACGCATTCTCCTTCAGCACTGAACGAAGCGCACAATCACAAGAGACTAAAGCACACCGCACCTTGACCTCATGGGCCTTGGTCTTCTTTACCTGTTGCTCCTTCTTCTTCTTGTCCTGCTGCTTGCCCTTCTTCTTGCCCTCCGTGACTGGCGCAACCACTGGGGCCTGCCGCTCGCCCTTCCGCATCAGGGTGACCGCCACCAGCGCCGCCAGTACAAGTGTAGCGGCACCGCCCAGCACGAGCCACCAGACGCCCTCGGTCCAGCTGTTGCCGGATAGCACTGCCTCCCATCCGCTTGCAGCTCTGGAGCTCATCTTTGCAAGACCTGAATGATTCAATCTCAGAAATCGAATTGCAAAAGACACTGCATGATCAGGCTGGTGGTGTCGCACCTTCAACAAGAAGCGGGGTAGAGTTGATCGACTCGCTCAAGATGACGAGACACCAAAATATTGTTTTCTTGGTAATTTCTTTATTGCCAGAAAGCGTAAGTGATTTCGGAAAAATGAAATGATTTAGAAATGTGACAAATCAGGTGGAACAACAAGAAAAACAAAAGTCCGACAGGTTTTCTTCCGTACCTAAAAGCTAAAAAGGGGAGAACAGATAAGAAGAGCGGGTAAGAAAGGGGGCGGCCTCGAAATCGAAGGAAGAGGGGTTCCATTTATCATTATTCATTCTCGATGACGACGGTATCGGGTTCCAAGGAGAGCAAGCATCTAAAGAGCGTAGCGCGCGTGCATGCGGATATTAATCAGAAGCGACCACCAGAGTACTCTGATTATGAGAATCATGTGGTTCAATGGGGCGGCCAGGACGATTACGAAATCATCTGCAAGGTGGGTCGGGGAAAGTATAGCGAGGTCTTCGAGGCCATGAATGTGCGGGACAACGAGAAGTGCATCATCAAAGTCCTCAAGCCCGTACGCGACAAGAAAATTAGGTACCGTACCAAAGCACCAATGACCCATTCCCATCGCCCATCGGCATCCTCATTTATAATTGCCTCTACAATCCATTTTTTCATCTCTTCCATTCCGCAATTGATACTGGCATACTGGCATTCTTTATCCACATTGTATGTAATGTGCTGAGCATAGAGACAAATAATTAATTAATGGGATAAACGTGTACATACATACAGGAGGGAGATCAAGATCTTGCAGAACCTGAACGGGGGAACGAATGTGGTGCGACTGGTGGACGTGGTGCGGAATCCCCACACGAAGACGCCTTGCCTCATATTCGAATTTATCAACAACACGCCCTACAAGCATCTCTACGCCAACTTTTCCGACTTTGATTGCCGGTACTACATGTTCGAACTCCTTCGCGCGCTCGACTTTGCGCACTCCAACGGCGTCATGCACCGCGACGTCAAGCCGCAGGTAAACTACACGTCCTCTCGCCCCCTTCTCCGTTTCATTCGCATCCCCAACCAATTCGCAACGGCGCACATCCCATGTGCCGAGAGATTTTTCGTTCTTCACAAGTACCTCCGGATCTCACTGCGTGCTGACTCATGCGTCTCGCTGTGATCCTGATGGAGGAGGCGAACACACGTTCACTCTCTATCCTGTCGTTGCACTGGGCTGCCATATGCTAACTGTGCTGGGCTTCTCTCGCTGCAGAATGTCATGATTGATCACCAGAAGCGGCAGCTCCGCCTTATCGATTGGGGCTTGGCCGAGTTCTACCATCCTTGTACGTATTGCTGTTCGTCTGTTGTTTCGCACTGCGCTCTGAGTTACTTAACACACTCCCGTTGAATCTCTACTTTCGATAGACATGGAATATAACGTCAGAGTGGCTTCGAGGCACTACAAAGGGCCCGAACTCTTGGTGGGTTATCAGATGTATGATTACTCACTCGACATGTGGTCCCTCGGGTGCATGTTTGCGGGCATTCTCTTCAACAAGCAACCTTTCTTCTGTGGTTCGGATAACCAAAATCAGCTGGTCAAGATAGCGAAGGTTCTCGGTACGTGTTCCTCGCTGTTCCTCACTGTGCGGGTGTGCTGACATCATCTTTGTGTTTTCAAGGTACGGAGAAATTGTACGCCTACCTGAAGAAGTACAACATCCAGCTCGACGCCCGTTTCAGATCAGCAATCGGCACTCGCCAAAGGAAGCCTTGGAAGAAGTTCATCAAAAGCAAAAACAACAAACTCGCCGTGCCGGAAGCCATCGACCTCCTTGACAAGCTCCTCAGGTATGTGCCGAGATCGGCTTTCCTCGTTCGACTTACACACTCATTCTTCTTTGCCTTAGATACGACCACCAAGAGCGTTTGACAGCGGTGGAGGCGATGGAGCACCCGTACTTCGCACCCATCCGGGCTGCCTCTTCGTCCAGGGCATGAGACTCTGGCGCTTGCATTCTTACCATAACTTATTTGCATACGGAACTCGAAGAATTCGTATTCGAGAAGACGCTGCCTGCTTTGAATTCCTTTCCACACCATTTTGGCCACGCTGCCGCGAATGTAGGTGGACATGCAAGCAGACGAGGAAGAGAAAGAGCGACGACGGCAGCTCGCTCGTGCGAGATGGCGCCTCTTGCGTGGCGCTCTGCTGGGCAAAGGACGAGGGCGGCAGCAGCATAAGGAGGACGAGGGGGTAGATGTAGATTCCATCTCCAAGCGCGCATTTGCGGGCTTTGGTCTATTTGAACACACCATCCTCCGACCTACTGGGGGTGAGGGCAACACCACAGTCACAACTGTGCCAGGGGCATCAGTACCTCCAACATCTGTCCCTATCCGAGCGCAGACTAATTCGCAAGATGAAGGCGATGTTGAAAATTGTGTAGAGGCAAAGATTGCCAATCGAGTAGAAGAAGGCGCCACCACCCACCCTCAAGAAGATGCAGGAAAGGACGAAGAGCAAGAAGAAGGCTGTGCTGCCCACGTCTTCGTGCGCTACACGGCTCTACACGCGCCTTCCACTGCAGGTGCTGGTGCTGCGAGGCCCAGCGTGGTCCTGCGGCAGCCGCGGGAGGGGACAAGCGTGGTCAGGTCGGACCTCGCAGGCTTCGATAACACGGGCAACATATGTGCGCTCCTCCCCTTCTTTAAATGCTATGCTGCCACATTCATGTGGATGATGACATCATTGTGATCACCAACATTGTGCACTTGTTGATTAGGTGTGTGGCCGTCGGAAGAGGTTCTGGCTCACTACTGTCTCCAGCATCCCGAGCTGTTTAGGTCCGTGCGAGCTTACACTCGTGGGTGTCGTGACAGCCCCGAGGGATTAACTTGAAGCACTCCCTTATTGTAATGCGGTTACACACTTAGGGACAAGCGTGTATGCGAGGTAGGCGCAGGTCTTGGCTTGGCTGGTATCGTCGTCGCCGCCTGCCTCCCTTGTGAGTGCGTTGTCATCACCGATGGTAACGACAGAGCGGTTCAAAGTGCGATTCTTGGACCAAGCTAGTTGTGCTCCCTTTTTCATGCCAACTGACCCTTGAATCTCTGTCAGATATTCGTATGAGCCTGCAGAAGAATTCGTTCACGGGCGGCTCCGTTCGCGGAGAGAAGCTGCTGTGGGACCGCCATCGTCCCGTTGAAGACCAGTTTCAGCACTTCTTCGACATTGTCATTGCAGCTGATTGGTTCGAGTCCCGTATCCACCTGACTTCCTGTCTTAGTCACCAACCATCCTGCTTGTAGCCTATTCTTGCATGAATATCATGAGGACCTACTGCACGCGCTCAAGCAGCTACTGCGCCCAGGTGGCGAAGTGATAATTCTAGCTCCGCGAAGGGGAGGCACACTAGCCAGCTTCATGGACAAGTGCGGGGTACGTGTACCTGCAGTGAACTAGGTAATGTTCGCACAACGTGATCGTATCTAAATGTGAGGTTACGGCGCGCTCTCGCTGCAGGCAGCGCAATGGCGTTGGGAACTAGGCGAAGAGTACGATGTCAGAGTGTGGGCAAGACATAAAGAGCTGTTGGGTCAGATGTCCGGCAACTCTTTCCCATCTCAGTCCCCTCCTTATTATCCGGACACGCACTATCCGCTACTTCTGCGGTTGTGCCTTCTGCCCGGTGAAGCCTCGTAATAGTGCCTCCTCTTGACGGTTATGTTCGGCATTTTGAATGACATTCCGGTGAAGTTAACATAGTTCGGTTCATCACAACGATTTTGACTGGCCTGCCACATCAGGTTAACCTTAGTGCCTGGCGCATCAAGTGGGGTGACTCACTTGGTCGCCCGCAGTCTCAGGGGAAACTGGCATCATGGCGAGCTCCCGCGCTCAGTGGTTTAACGGAACTCATCGCCCAGAAAGAAATGCAATCTTCACAAGGCTGCGACCTGCCACATCATTGGTGCGCTATTCACGTTACATTGGTTAACTCACAAAAGTGAGTGTCACGACTCAACACTTCTGATGACAGACACATGGTGCAAATGCAGAATCTTGTCTAGTAGTCTCTTCTTCTCCCCAGTACACAAGCCTCAGGCAAGTTGTTTGAACCTTTCACGTTCCAGGTACACACCTGCTCTTGCTGACTGTTTGCAGGCAGCTATCTTCCTCTCTGAAAGTGGCCTTGGTGATTGTGTCACTGGCACTGACCTAGCCCGGTTATGGCACAGGGTAGATGCACCCCAACAGACCGCTTCTACCTCAACCATCGGTCCCTTCGCGTCACCATCCGTCGCCAGGGATATGCCCGATGCCGCCTTTTCCTGTTCCAGCGCTTCAAGGACCCCTTTACTATCAGGATGCGCGACACGGTGGCTACTTTGCTTTGGTTTCTCCCTTCGCTTCAAGATGCTCTTGCACGCATGCCTGTTGTCATCGTCCTATCAACGTTGCTCACGCCTTCTCTCCGTTCGACTCATCGAACTACCCCGTCGTCGAGAATGCACAGCCAACCACAGGGGAATACAGCCGAGATGACATGGGTCATCGTTCCATTCGGGAAGATGAAAACAGACAGATCCAAGGCGTGGAACCATCGTTACGACCTCACAGAACCGGCCTGCACGCGGCGTCACCTCCGAGCAGGACGACTACCACACAGCGCGATGTCATCGAGGTCCTACAGGTTCCTCCTACCCGACTCCCCATTCTTCCTTTGGTCCCCGGCTATTCTTCTCTCTCCGCATGGGCACCCGAGACGATGTGCTGGTCAGTATTGGACTCTGCATCCTCTCCAACTTCCTCATCTTCCTCTTCTCCTCGGTCTCATACTTTGATGAAACCCACAACTCCAACGTTACCTACGCAAGGAGGACATAACCAACCAACCGATGAGAGTGGAACGAAAGCCCAGAGTTGTCGATCAGCCACACGTCGGAAAGTGCGTAGGTCTACTCGTCGTTGCATATGCTTCTACTCTAGCTCACGCGGTGCCACCACAGAAGGGAGCAATAAGCAAACCATCACGCAAGTGTGTACACTGCTGTACAACAACTGCTCCGGCGTGGCGAAGAGGACCTGAGGGCACCATGTGCGTATGCTCATCACTGTAGTACCACGGACCAGTGCCCAACTTACTCTTGTTTATCTCTCTTTAGGCTTTGTAACTCTTGCGGATTAAGATACGCCCAGGCGAAGCGCACGATCAGAAGTATGGACATCACTTCAGTTCTTAACTAATTAAAGAACCCATAACGTGGCAAGTGCAAACCTGGCTCGACCCCTGATATCTTCCTTCCTTGATACCATTTTCCTAGTTGTCTTCATCTGCGCTGGGTGTTCTGCGGTCCTCTCTTTACATAAGGTAAGCATCCACAGACCTTACCTCCGGCCAATGCCAAATTGGTGAGCTGACTGTACCTTACCTTATCTGTTTCAGGGCTTCTTTCCATCAATGGACATTCATGGACAACATATCCTAATTAATACAGGGTGAGATATACCTTCTTGAGACAATCACCCTTGCTGATGTAGAAAGGACTTTATTAGATGTACCGCTGCACCTTATAAGCATCTGATGCATCCGCTGAGCTCGGTCAACCCTATATTTCGACCACTCCCACAGCAGAGGCCCATGGGAACAGTGCAACTTCCAGGGCGTTTTCGCCTTGTCTATATCCACAATCCTCCGACCCGCAATCACCATCGCAGGTGCACAGAGCCTGGTTGTCCCTTCCTCTTGATTCCTCTTCCTCTATCAAGTCAGGTGAGCGGTCATGTACGGCAGAGTGCAAGTTCCGGTGGGAGCAACCTACACTTCTTCATCGCCTTCTTCGACAATGGCCTGGTCTTGGCAGACCTGGTCTCCCTCGCTGTCTCCTGTTCATGCCCTCATCGTGTCACAAGCCTCACCCTCCCAACCCATCCCAAGCATCTGCTTTGCGACGCGCCTTCCTGGAACACAGACCAAGCCGTTTCCTGCCGGGAGTCCGTCGTCATCCCCAACCCCAGACTCAGCTCCAAACCGACAAGCTTTCGCCAGCGTTGACATGGTACATCTGCAACCCTTGTATGATTACGGGCCAGCACTAAAGGACATGCCCCCAATAGGCACCATCATCCTTCGAAGCTCTTGCCTATTGTCGGCCACGTGTACGACATGCGGGCGTGCGCGAGCCCTTAGCCCAGAAGTGGAAGTATCAGCAGCCCATCGTCTTCGTCTCGTCGCCTCAGTCGCCCCCATCAGATGGCAAACCTTCCTCCCCTCCATCAACCTACTCCCCCACATCTTCACGAGCAGACCAGGAGCTTGGCTCGTTGATGCATACACAGTATGTGTCCTGTCCTACGACATCCATCTCCTCACCCAAACGAAGTCCGAGATGCCCAAAGAATGGAGTGAGAACTGTACGTCATCTCCCATGAAAGTGAGCTCAGATGATTAGTGGGTAGCTAACTGTGAGCCCTTTTACAGCGCCGGATCAAAACCAAACACACCTGCGATCACTGCAGCGCGCAATCCTCCCCCGCGTGGCGACGAGGTCCAGCAGGCTGGTATGCTCACCCTCCCAACCCTCTTACTTCACATCATCGGCAATCCTGATCCTGATCCTGACCTGATCTTCTCGTGAATCATTGCAGGTTGTGCAATCGCTGCGGGCTCAAATACCAGGCCGTGAACAAGGCCAGACGGAAAGACGTGCGGACGGCCATGGCCATAACGAACTTACTCAACTAACATCTCAGCTCATGTCCTTATCTTGCTCCTAGTTACGCAGACCAGAAAAACAAGGAGAACACAACACTTGTAGAATTAACAGATTGGCCAAAATCAAACCATTTCAAACCAATAGAAACGTTAATAGTTAAATAGGCGAAATATTTCCGAATCCGAAACGTTTCACCAAATCCAAATCATTTACGAAACACTCGCACAAGATGGCGACAAATGGTGCGCGGTTGCGATTGATGGTCGTGGTGGGTTACCTGTCGGTTGTGAACGTGGGTGCAGCCTACCTCTTCTATCATGACAAACAATGTGCCATCCGTCATCAATGGCGCGTGCGCGAATCCACCCTGCAGCTGTCCGCGCTCGCAGGCGGTACCTAATCATTAATCTCTACATTTTCCGGGAGGATCTTACTTTCTACACGTGTTGCCAACAGGCTGGGCTGGTGGCATCCTGGCCATGCAAGCCTTCCGGCACAAAACCAGCAAGACCTCCTTCCAAGTATAATAATCTTTCTATCTTTTATTTTCTATTCCTTTTTGTTTCATTTTAATATCGACAAGAATGACAAATATTTATTCTAAAATACCGATAAAGGAGTTATTTATAAATAACACACTACTATGAGATCTCTAATTTACTTGTCCAATAAAAATAAATAGCCGCACATTAAAACTAAAATAATGACAGGTGACTGATCAGTGTGCGGTGTGTTGCAGGTGCCGTACTACGCAGCCACGCTGACCAACATGGGCCTGTTGGCGTTCCTCGCGCGTACCCGACAGGGACGACGCCTGGTGGACCAGTTCTTCCAGAACCTACGAATCCCGAATGCTGGTGCGCCGACTGGTCGTGGTGGCACGTTCGGCCAAGGGCCACCTGCGCCCAAGAGTGGGGGTTCTGCCAGTCGTCAGCAGCAGCAATCCTACCGGACTGGGGGCAGGAGGCACTGAGCCAGCTCGGGCAGGATACGTTGTGTACATGCATGCTCAGATCGGAATCTTGTGGTCATCATGCAGCCAAGATATATTCTGCATTATGAGCAAGACTCGGACTCTGGTTCACCTCCCTGCTAGCGTGTTGAGCTTATGCGTGAGGCTATGGCTTTGCTCTTGATTCATAGTTCCTCTCGCAGTGTGGCTGGCTGATCTTCTGCTTGTTTCTCCTCCTTCAGAAGGTCTGTGAGGAACCCAACGCGCTGATGGAACTGCACGTCCAGCTCCCCCTCTGCATCATGTTGCACGACCACCCTGTGTATCTGTAATCCGGGACAAGTATAGCGATGATCAGTCCTGCCTGTTATGCCCTTATTGAAGATAGGGAATGGAGGTACCTCAGGCTGATACGCAGGGACATCGTCCTGCGCAGCATCTTTGATCGGATCGATACCCAGGAAGAAGGCGCGTAGGAATCGATGTTCCTCCTCTGGAGTCCGAGTCTGCGGGTGCATAAGAGCCTTTCGGTACTCCTCCATCGACTTACCTTGGCTGACCGTTCGTGCCACCTCCTGCGCTCTCTCCGCTCTGTAATCGCGGTCCACCGTGATCAGAGTCTGGCGAAAGCACATCAGACAATCGGGCTTACTCAGGAATACCTCCATTCACGGAAGAGGTCTTGCAACCCCTCGCTGCTGCGTAAGCGCTCGTCGAGATTGACGGCAGAGGCCATTGGACTTGTCAAAAGGATCTCGAGCAAGTACTTGGCGGTGTTCGTGTTGGTCGTGCCTCTCTGCAGATCGAAGAAGGCGAACACCCATTGGTGCTAGATCCCGCATGTGCTGTGGAAAGGGGAAGGACTTACCCGAATGTAGGCCTTGTTGATGGCCGTAAGTGTAAAGAAGGAGGACGGCTGCACAGCGGAGGAGTAGTGCGCGGAGTGTAGCACTTTGCCGTAGGTCTCGTCTATGCGTTTGACAGCGTACTGCAAAAGAGCCGGGAGTAAGAAGCAAGTTATATTCACTCGATGACCTGTCCTACCTCTGCTGCCTTGCGAGCTCCGTCATCATAGGCACTGGCCACCTCCGCCTCCTGCAGCAGCTTCAGCCACCCCGCCTCTGTCTCCTCCGTACTGGAGACCTCATC
This sequence comes from Acanthamoeba royreba, assembly GCA_000826365.1. Classification (NCBI taxonomy): domain Eukaryota; phylum Discosea; order Longamoebia; family Acanthamoebidae; genus Acanthamoeba; species Acanthamoeba royreba. The sequence continues at coordinate 72,962 of CDEZ01023604.1, forward strand.
TGCCGTAGTGCCTACCACCAACAGGAACAGGGCAGCGACATAGAGTCTCAGCGCGACAGCCATTGTCTCTCCGCGTTCTTCTTCAAAGAGACGAAGGACGAGCTCTCTGAAATACCTTTTATGGGTAAAAAGCAGGATGAAACAAGAAGAAAATACCCAGGAAATAAAATTGAAAGGTGCTTGATTCATCTCTGGGAAGGCAATTCCTGAGACCATCCCTTTCTGTTGCATCGGGGAATGATTCCGTATCTCCACGTGTGGGAAGCAGGTGGCAAATGAGGACACAGCCATGTTACCCGTAAAACAATCCAAAGGGAAGGAAAGGTGCCTTCCTCCTTTGATGTATCATCTAACCGTGGATATGGGTTTCTGGACTCTGGTATGATGAAGCAACACGCAAAGGGGAAGAGTCACAGGCTGCTGGGAAGGGAAAGGTATTGATTCCCTGCCCAGCGCGCATTCGTTCTTTCTTCTTGAACATGTCGACCTATCCCTCCTCATAACAGTCAGTTAACTTCCAGCAGTACAACACAACAACCGTTACCCACACGCAAACGTCGATGACGTCCAGCCAGCCCAACGCCTGTCCAACGAACCAAACCTTGCCTCAGCGCGATAACTGCCTCTCTGCTTCGCACGACCCTGTCCACAATCAACTTGAACAGAGTTTGTTATGCGCGGTACGTTCTCCATCGACGCTACATCGAAGCATTCCCAAGAGCTTGAGGCACGCGTCGTTGCTGAGGTGACGCAGCAGGATGGAATTTTATTTGCTATCTTAGGAAAAGGTGTACAATCTGCTCATGGTTGTGATTGGTGCGCGTCTCTTCAGGTGATCCATTGCGCGGAACAAGTGCAAGCGTATGCGACGTCCCTCCAGGTTACCGCGGTAACCTACCGCTGGCATGCGCAGCGCCAGCGAGACCTCCCTGTGAGACCGGTGGAAGGGACGGTGTCTTACGTGCGCATTACTGGGGATACAGCGGAGCAGCAGTGGCGCGTGCTACTTGCGCTGGCTGATCAACAGTACCTGGTTTCGCAAGAGCTGCTTCGAGAGGCCTCCCGTACCCACCAAGATGGCCGGCAAGCTAAGGAAAGAAGAGGGGCCAGACCGGCTCCAGGAGTCTGTGAACACTGCGGAGCCGACGAACAACAAACCCCAGTGTGGAGAAGAGGGCCTGGTTACTGCAGGTACGCCTCCCCTCCAAGCACTTCAACAACTCTCACTCATTCACACCTGTTTGGCGTTGCAGATTGTGCAATGCCTGTGGATTGCGCTACACAAACAGCCAGAAACAATCGCATAGTATGGACCTTGAAGAGATTCTCAACGCAGAAAAACCGTGATCAGGAGACAAGGGGATAGCTTGTAGGCAAGCAGGCTTCTCCGATGCGTTGGAGAATCAACGTTGTACAAGAAGGATTTTTTAATATGGAAAAGTATTGAAACGTCACAGTTGGTGGAGTGACAGTAGAGGCACCGGAGGTTTCTGCTTTAAGGAGTAAACGTTGAGTCGACCTGGAGCAAAATGTCGTACAGATCATGTACCAGCACCCGGGTGCGCAATCCCCTGCAGCGACTGAGAACAGGAAGGAAGGTAACCGGCTAATTTGCTAAAGATGTGCCCTGCTGGAAGCCTTGTCTCTGCCTCTGCCTGTCAGGTACGGTTTACATGTCTTACGTCACACCCCTTTTCCGAAGGGATAAGTGTCCAGGCATAGGTGCTTTGTTCTTTCTGTTCCCAACTCCCATCTATTCCCTCCCCCTACAATGGTCCACCACCATTCGACCTTCAACATCCATAATCCCAGAAGAGGCAACCCTCCTTCAGCACCTTTATTCCCCATGGCCTTCGCTCCTGATCAGGACCCTCTCAGTGCGGTACTAGTAGCCCTCTTGCATCCTCACCCTCTCGTAGCCCCCTCCCCACGTGCAATTTCCACAAGGCGCGCATTCTCAGAATGCTCATGTAGAACGTCGAGTTACGTGCTTCTCCTTTTCGGGAGCTGAGAGAAAAACGGTTACAGTTGATCTCTCAGGAGTTTTCTGGGTTGGTAGCCAAGATAAGGATAAGATCAGGAGATACCAAGATTAGCATCGGAAGTAACCAGTACTTACGTGGTGGGCATGTGGCGGTTGGTTGCTTTCAACACCTAGGTGATGCGTTTCACGGAACTGGCCCAAGAACACGCAGCCCAGATGGCGGCCTACCATTCGGTCTCTGTGAGGCAGGATCCCTTGCTACAACATCCCATCGCAGGGGCGGGAGCGAGGGTCTCGCCTGCACAGTACAAGCACCACTTGTTGGTCTTGCTGGCTCTCTGCAACGAGATCGACCGTGTCTCGCAGCAGCTGCTTCAAGGGATCTATCGTGAGCTATCAGTGGAATGCAGAAAGCAGGGGCAGACAAAGAAGAAGCTCAAGCGGGGAATCTGCCCTCACTGCGGAGCCACAGAAGAGAGAACCACAGCCTGGAGGAGAGGACCTGGTGGCAGGTAGAATGGATCCATTCTCATCACATGTGATCGCCAGGCGTGTCAACGTCTCACAAACAACCTCTCTCCTCCTGTCTTCAGGCTTTGCAATGCGTGCGGCCTCCGCTTCCAGAGTGCCTGCAAAAGGGAGCATAGCATGAGGGTGAAGGACTTGCTCAACCCTCGCTAGGCTTGCACTGCGTATGCACGTTGACCCCGCTTCTAGGATCTGTCTGACTTACTGCATCTACAAGGAGTCAGGAGCCAAGCCAAGCTTATATCTTTTCTTATTCCTTTTCAGTGTTTTTTTACATCCGAAATAAAGAAATGAGAAATGAAAAGAAAATCAGTTGAGGGAAAGATGGAGGTGGTGGCACTGGTGAGTGGCGGGAAGGACAGCTGCATGGCCATGCTCGAGTGTGCACGGCTTGGCCACCGCATTGTCGCCCTCGCTAACCTTCTGCCGCCGCCATCGGCTCCCGGTACTCAAAGATTACAGAGTAGCCTAATTTATTAAATTCTAAATACCAAATAAAATGTTATTATTTTATTTCTTATTTTTATCTTTTTTCTTACGTTTATTTACATTTTTGAATTTTAGTTAGTTCTAAAAATGAGGAAAACTGTGCAGACGAACTGGACAGCTTCATGTTCCAGACGGTGGGCCACACGGTGCTTCAGTCCTACGCGCAGTGCATGGGCCTCCCGCTCTTCCGCAACATCATCAAGTACGGTCAGTTTTGGCAGGAGGTGTACATGAGACATGGTGATGACGTACTCATCCTCCACATGCATTCGTCACGAACAAAGGGGCAAGGCGCTCAATCAGGACCTGCACTATGCCAAGACCCGCGAGGATGAGGTTGAGAGTCTCTATGAACTGCTGAAGGAGGTGAAGAGGAGGTAGACAGAGGGCTGCTTGTTCGATGACGTACACTTGTTATTTCTGATGTATACGCACCAGGTTTCCAGGCTTGCAAGGTGTGGCCTCGGGTGCGATTCTCTCGGACTATCAACGCTTCCGTGTGGAGGATGTGTACGCCGGCCATCGCGTAGGGACAGTGGAGGATTGTGAACTGAAAATGCTGTGTTTTGCTCATCAGATGTGAGCGCTTAGGGCTGGTCTCGCTAGCGTACTTGTGGCAGAGAGATCAAAAGGAGCTTCTGCAGGAGATGACCCAAGTTCCTGTCGATGCCGTGCTGGTCAAGGTAGAATGCTTACAAATCCAGGGTAGATTAATTCTGGCACTCACTACCCGCTGTTGACTAGGTTGCAGCAATGGGCCTGGATCCATACAAGCACTTGGGCAAATCCATCTCAGCCCTACGGCCTCTTCTCCTCCGCTTAGTATCGCTTCTCATCTGCATTCTGTTAAGGTGTAAACGTAACTGACATCGATTGTTTCACAGAGCGATGAATATGGTTGCCATCCTTGCGGAGAGGGCGGGGAATACGAAACGCTCACTCTCGACTGCCCCATCTTTCACTACAAGATCGTGCTGTATGCTTCCGGATGTCCGCAGTTCTTACATTGCAGCACTAAGTCTTTTCTTCACAGTGATGAAACCGAAGTGATCATTCACTCCGACGATCAGTTCGCGCAGGTGGGGTACCTCACTATCCGCAAGCATCATCTAGAGCCGAAATCAGGATCTGCAGATCCACCACCGAAGGTGAAACCTTTTTGCAGCATACTTAAAGTTCAAGCTATCAGGCTCACTTTCGTATAACTCAGGGAGAGGTTTATGATGTGTGGAAGGATAGAAGAGAAGAAGTTGTATCCACTACAGAGCCGGAAGGCCAAGAACTGCCTCACGCCACTGTGACTGCTGATCTAAACATTGCTCTCTTGCAAAGTGCACACGGTATGCGCCCATCCCCTAGTGCAATGTAAGCAGAATTGAACACATTTGCTTTTAGGGTTCTTTGTTTGCGGATCTGTGGACATCAATAATAGCTTCCAGGAGGAAGACGACACCGTGGAGGCACAGCTCGATCGTATTTTTGCTGGTGTGAAGGGTAAGGTCATTTCGAGTACAGATTGTTGCATTTGGCCTGATAAGCAGCTCGCTCCCTTGGGATAACAGAGAAGCTTCAAGAGTGTTCGTTTGCAATGGAGGATATCTTTTTCGTATGTCTCTACCTTCGCGATATGTCTCGGTTCGTACGCTGCAATGGAGTCTATCGCCGCCACTTTGGCGCCAATCCACCTTCTCGGTAAGTCGGATATCTTCTTCATATTCTTAACCACTCACATCCATTACATAGGCTATGTGTGCAGATGCCCCTGCAAAAGAATGTGCACGTGCTATTGGAGTGTCTTGGTCAGCGTAGAAGCACCCAAGTACAAATTGATCATTACAATTGACATGAGTTGTACATACACTGAATTGCTTTTATGTTAAGGCCGAAGATGAAAGGCGACGAAGACGTGTTCTCCATGTCCAAAGCATTTCACGATGGGCCCCTGCGTGCATCGGACCCTACAGCCAAGCAACAACTCTTGACGGCCTTGTCCACCTTGCTGGCCAAATTGCGTACGTGTGCTCTTGCTAAGGGCATGTTCTGAGTCTCTTGTTGCTTCTTGTTGGTAATGATTGGCCATTTAGCCTCGACCCTGCCACTATGAGGCTCGTGGGTGCGGATCAAGAATTGTCAGCCGAGGAGCGCATTAAGGCTGAAACACTCCAGAGCCTCGTCAACGTCTCTGAGGTACCTTCCCCCACCTCATTTGCCCGTGTCTTAGTACATTAACAGTCACAGTTTTCAGGTACTGAAAGTGATGCAATCATCACCTGCGCATGTGGTAGTGGGTACCTGCTTCGTCCTTGACATGAGCCACCGAGACTTGATCCTTCGTATGTGGAACGACTGGACGGCTTCTCGTGAGGAGAATGGTTCTCTCCCTTGACCCGTTCTTCATCGGATTACGAACCTTACTTTGCTCTCCATGCAGTCCAGAAGAGAAAGAACCGCCGACCACAGCTTGGATTTGGCTTCGACAGCGATAGTGACGATGATGAAGAGCTTGAGATTGCAGAGGACCCATCAGACGACGGCGAGACCCACCAGCATGCACGTCCGCTTCTGAAATTTATTCAGGCGGGTGCCCTGCCACGAGCTGCTGCCGTAGAATTTCAGGTTGCGGCGACACTGCGGTCATCGCCACAGGATGTAATGGCCATAAGCGGAGATGGGGTAGCAGGGCGATGGTCACCGGGCTTCTGCTTCGCACATGTATCAATCAAAGGTGCATGTCTCTGCTCACAATGCTGACTACACCAAAGCGTGCGCTCTTTGGCCGTATTAGCTAACGGTCGAGGCAGATGAGCAGAATCCACATGAAGCTCTAGAAGCGTTGCGAAGAAATGTAGTTGCCGCTGATACACATCTGTGGGAACGGCGCCTGTGTTTGCGCCTTTATGTCTCAGCACAGAAACCGCCAGCAGCCATTCAGGGTTTGCGTCTCATTCCCGCACTGATGTTTGGAGATATTAACTGCTTCTCCCAGAGCTGCAGCGAATTGTTGGAGAAGCATCACTGTCCGTAGTGCCATGTGCCGGGTTAGAGGCTGAGGATGACATGGCACTGCTCGAGTGTGTTACTCTACCCCCACCCGATACCTCTTCCTAGGAAAGCAAACTACACCGGAATTCGAGTTGATTACAAACATATGTACAGCTGCACCATTTCTTACATCATGGGGGCTTAAGAAGAACCGTAGGTGGGCTTTGCTGGCTTGCGGATGGGAGACTCTATCGCCTATTGAGAGAGGGTTAAGCTCGATAGGAAGAGACTAGGCTTTAGGAGAGTAATGTGTCAACGTACGTTGAAAGTGTTCCAATCGACTGTCTCTGGCTGCAGCTTCTGAGAAAAGAGACTCTGGTTTCGCCATGACGGTCGTGGTAGGCCTGTCTCGGTGTCTACTTCAGTCCTATTTGGTTCAGGTTCCTCCTCCTCTTCTTCATCTACTTCCGTTCTTGCTGTTTCTCCTAGAAGCGTTATCATTAGCAAAAGACTGAAGCTAAAGCACAAGCGCTGAGGGAAACGTACGTGCTCTTCGCATTTGGGAGTGTTGAGATAACAACGCAGGATCAACCTCACCATCATCATCATCATCCTCTTCTTCCTCCTCGTTGTCATCAACATGTCCATTGTCGCCATTTCCATCTTCGCCGTCGATAAGATCTGATAATCGAAGTGCTCGCAGTATCTTGGCCTTGAGCTCCGCGACTGAGAGAGAGGCGATGTGTTAGGGACATGGCCGCGCAAGGGAAGAGTCGTAGCGAATACGCACATTCAGCCTCAGGATTATCGGATGGGAGAGAATGTAGGGCGGAAACAACTCCCAACATTGAAGCATTGTGCATAGACATCTCTACAAGATGCACGGCCACTACGGCATCATCGACCTCAACCTACCCCCAACAAGAATCACGCTAAGAATCAGTACTTTCAACAAAAACTGATCAAAACAGTTGCAGGGAGGTACCTCGTGATGACACATGAGGCGTGCGTGGGCCTGGGCGAGGCGCACCAAGCTCTCTAGTAATCGTACAGTTGTACGCGCTTGATTACGCTGGTCAGCCGACCTTTGCAGGCGATAGTAGTTGCCCAACACCTAGAGAGGTTACCGATTTAGTGAGGCAATTGTGCATTGTCAGCGACGACGGAGGAAGTACCCGCTCTGCCTTGCTTGTGAGCTTCGGCTGGAAGGTGCCGGTGACGTAAGAGAGGTAGGCCTGTAATTTGCGCATGGACCAATACTCCTCTGGCGAGAATCCCGAGGTGCTGTCGACCTGATGCACCGGGTCACGAAGAGCTCACCTCACGCAATCCAACAACTAAAGGAGGTGTACCTGATTCATGATAAAATTGGCAACGGTGCTGTCCCACTGTTCCTCTTGCTCGTCCAGCAGAACTAGGATGAGATCAAATCGACTGAGTAAGGGGCTTCCGATGGCTGTATTTACAGAGAGACCTTTACACACGACATGTCAGCGTTAGCTGTAACAACGAAAAGGGGAAAAGAAGGTGAAGGTACTCTGGTCTTTGTCAAATTTGATCTTAGGATTGGTAGCCGCAACGACGGTGCACTTGGTGCTCAGCTTACACACAAGACCAGCCTTCGCTACGGAGAGCGTCTGCTGCTCCATGGCTTCATGGACAGTCGTCTACCGTGAGAGACGCTTTAGTGTTAGTTCTTACAAGCATAAGAAGCCTAAAGCAGAAGACGTACTTGATCATGCTTGCGGATGGAACTAAATTCATCAATGCAGCACACGCCGCCATCGGCCAGCACAAGGGCACCAGCTTCGAGCATCCACTCGCCGCCAGAGTCCTTCACAAAGGTGACGGTGAGACCGGCCGAGGTAGTACCGACGCCCGCAGTGAGCACGGAGCGAGGACTCAACTTTGCGGCATACTTGAGGAACTGTGACTTGCCAGTGCCAGGATCGCCCACTAGAAGCAGATGCGACTCGCCGCGCACTCGCAAGCCATTTGGCTCCGTATATTGCACGCCTCCAATCAGCACCATAAGCAGTGCCAGCTTGACTGTATGCATTCCATACACCTGCAACGGCGTCAGCATGTTGGTCATTCTCTTCAATTCGCCGTGAAGAAGAACGAGAGGAGATACCTGAGGACAAATGCTTCGTATGACGATATCCCGACCAACCATTGGCCGTTCTCTATAGTTTTGCCAGAAAGTTGTGAATTCATGCTTCATCTCGTCGGTGATGACGATGCCCATTCGCTGTTCATTGTTGACACGCAGGTGGTTGGCCAGCATGAACATTTCGAGATCGCACCTGTGTTCCCTGCGCTCAGTACACGAAAAGGGACCCAGCAGTGAGGTCATACCGCTTCTCGTCGTCAACCGTCCTCCACCTTCGCATGACAATACCGTTCACGGTAACATCATCGCCTGCTTTGCAGGAGTCCACCAAATCGTCTTCCAGGATGACCACCATGGATCGTGGGATAGATCCCATCTAACCAAGGCGCATGCAGACGAACAAAGATCAGTTAACACCCAAAACAACGCAAAGTTGGAGGGAAGTACCGCTAGTTGTTGTATCTGTTCCTGAATCTTTATCTCTTGATAGTCTCGACACAGCTTTGCGTCCTCTTCTAGGACGCGAAACGTCTTTCCTGGGCAAGGCGGCTCTGATGAACAAGATAATATGAGAAACACTCCTTTTTGAAAAGATGCGAACGGCTGGATGCACCCTTGTCGGAAGGACAGCGCACGATACGAGGGAAATTGTTGTACTGCTCAGGGTCGGCATGGACCACAAATTGATGTTTGCACTTGGCGCATTCCATCTTGCGCTCCCACTCTAGCATCTTGATCATCCCCGTTCGAATAACTGTGCCTGCATTCAAGGCATTGACTCAGACCAAATTGGTCATCAGGTACATTCGCAGCATCATGCACGTACCTCGCACTTCGATGAAGTTGCCGACATCGCTGGATCGGGGCAGCTTGGTCTTCCATAGTTCAGGTACATTCGCATGCAAATGGTTGAGGCGAGCGTGGCAGTACTGCTTCGGCCGCCACAGCTTGCGCCTCGGATCGCCCGGCGGGAGATCGGCTACCCACTTGTGCTGCAACTCCCGAATGGCGTCGTCAAAGATGGGCAGCAGGCGGGCCGGATGCTTGAGTAACATGTGTGCCGCCACCATGTTCATTTCCATGAACTCCACAAAGCTGTGATAACTTAAATTGTCAGGTATCTAATTTCTGTTCATGAATAATTGTACAATTATTAAATATAATTTTATAAAAATAAAATTACATACAGGAAAAATAAAATAAAATAAAATACCAAAATAAAATAGTAAATAAAATAGGTACCTGACACTCACACCAAAATGGACATTTGATTCCGGGGCTTCAATGATGCTTTCGATTTGGGCGAGGCAGTGGCGATTGAGGAATTCCGTGAAGAGGTCCTGCCACTCGTCCACGTCCACCTCCTCGAACGGCAAATCCACCGCTTCCAAACTTTTTGGGATTCCTCCGCCCACCCCACTCCGTCCTGAGGCCATCTTCAAGATTTCCACTCCAAATAAATCTCCAAAACTTCGGATTTCCTGTAAAAATTTGGGTTTTCATTTTGTTTGGAATTGGAAATATTTGACTTTTCATGACCAATCATTATCGATTTTTGAAAACGCGCCTACAACATTGCCGTACAGATCGTGTCCCTTTGGGCAAACGACAATTGTCGTACGGGACATCATCAGCGGCGCTACAACGACCAAAGGGGATGGAACGAGTTATGGCGTACAAGGGATCACGCAGCTTCTGTCTGCTCCAGTTCCGCAATCGATCCCAACACCGTGTTCTACGTGGATCCCAACAGCAAGTTACTGCTCCTCACTTGTACTCCGGGATG
>CDEZ01023605.1:0-17564 GCA_000826365.1 Acanthamoeba royreba
CTCTCCATTGGTGTTGGGGCAAGCTGGTCAAGGTACGGTTCGATTGGCCGATGTTCAGCACCCATGGCGGCAGAGGAATGAAGCACTGATCGCCAACATTGGTTCCACATTGGTCTGCATTGAAGCGTCGTCAGAATCATGCCCTTACTTGACCAGAGGAGATGTGTGGGTGGATGGGACGTTGCGTACGGAAGGAAGTGACGAACTGGATCTTGAGTCCAACCTGGTCCACGATATTAACCAGCTGCAGATATGTGAAAACAGTTAAGGATACCAACAATTGCCATCAACAACAGCATACAGACACACAAGAGAGTTGGAGAGGATATGAAGTCCAGTTGTATCGCTGCGGTCCCGCACGCTCCACCACACCCCACCATACGTCGGTCATCACCCTGCCCACCAGCAACGGAACAGAACAGAGAAGCTAGTTAGCTACGGTCGACACGCGGAGGCTCTCTCTGCAGCGATCAGAGGAGGCACCCGTCTACTCCGCCATTCTTGAGCTGCTGTAGGTTCTGACGTATCAGCGCTGGATTGTTGAGGCTGCCGTCATTGGTGATCGTGTCCAGCGGCATCATCACTGTCCCCACCACATACACCACATGCCCTCACCCGTTAGTGAAAAATATAAAACTTTCTTTGTAGTTTTATTGTTTCCACCAGTCAGTAACGATGAACAACAACCTTAATAATAAAACAAATAAGATAAGAAATAAATATGATTGAAAATACAGATCTGACGAAGGAGACGTGAAAGGAGACATGTACGGTTGACCGTTATGTAGGCGTCACTACTGACAACGCAGCAGAGGAGAGCCATGAGGGCCAGCACAGCTACTCCACACATACTGTTCGTGGTCATCTGTTATGTACGGCACTGCTGGTGGGGCACACTCATACTTACGGGCAGCAAATTAAATCGGTATATTAGTCAAGAATGCCAGGAATGCCAGCTTGGAGAACGCAGTGGAATTTTCATCCAGCACATAGGATGTAGGTACGGTACTCCCACATGTTTCTCTGGTTTAAGCTGTACTATTAGTTGAAAGTCATAGGGTTTAGTATTTTAAAAAGCTAATCTAGCTTGTATTTGAACTTATCATTGTGAGTGAACCTTAGACAGCAATGGCTCATGCCTTGTGCAGTTGAGACACAAAATTGAGGAAGGTGTTCCAGTTATTCTGATTGTTGAGTAGATCCTGAGTTAATCTGGAGAGAGGGAGTCAATATGTGATGATGATATCAATGAGGATGAAGACGAAGGTACCGAAGGTAGGTGAATTCATTGATAGCACCATATTGGGTTGCTTCCTTGATGATCTGCTGGAATCCTGGCATGTTGCATGAACCAGAACACAGCTCAAGTGCGTTTTCCCCATCGTAGGCTGCATGTAATCAGCTCTTAGCCACTCACCTGGTATTGTGCAAAGCACGCAGGTACTACATACCAATGCCAGCCTCCTGGGCGGCGAGAATGGTCTGCTTAACAAGGGTTTCAGGTGCTGATCCACAACTGTTTGGTGAGTTTGTCATCTCCAGCGCTGTGAAGTCAAAGTTGGCTCTGTATTTGCTGAACACGTCAGCAATCTGCATGTTCGTCAGTAAGTGATCAACATGTTGAGACCTCAATATTGGGTAGAGAAGGAGGGTACCTCCAGGTAGGCATTGTTGCCGTTGGTGTTGTAGTATCCGGCGGTCAACTCAGCAGCATGTGAGTCCGTGTTGTACCACCAGTGAATTCCGGATACCTTGCCTTTCCATTCATCAGTACAGTTAGAATTGAAGTCCCATCCATTCTCCCAGTCAGGTCAGATCATACCAACAAGGCTGACGTTTGAGTAGCGACCAAAGATCTGGTTTGCAGCAGAAAGGATGCCCCCAGAATGGTTGAGAAGCTTGTTGGAGTACCAGTCTTCAATGTCGACCAACACTCATGAGTTGCCAGTTCAATGGCATTAATGCAGGACAGTGGGGAAGTGTACTGAGGAAGAAGCGGCCATAAGGCGAAGCATAGTTGTCGCCTCCGTTGTCGCTGAAGAACCCAGTTTGGTTTGGCTGTGATTTGTAGGTTCCTGAACATCATCCGTCGGATTGATTAGTGCATACTTGACACAGGTGACTGTGAGATGACGCACCTGCATTGGAAGGTCCACCACGGCCCCATTCRGGATGGCCAACCGCAGCAGCTGCCTGAGCAAGATCAGCAAGCATGTACTTGTCGTAACACTGGAATCTGTACATGCGTTTCACACCCGTTCGGTCAACACATGAAGAAACACATCGAAGCTGGAGTGAGCTTACTCCCCGACACCGCAGTACTGCCACTTGCTCAGCTGATAGCTCGGATAGCGCAGTTCGCCTGCAGGACCCATTCCGACTTGGATCTGGTTGATGGTTCCCTTCTGCAGGTAGATCCTGAATGTTTGCTCAAGACTCGACATGAAGTCGGTGTAGATGTCAAGTGCTGTGCGACCAAAGAAGAGAGGCTGGTGGTCGACTCCGAGGCTCAGGTATTCATCATCTGCTCCACCCTCACGATCTCTGTAGTAGATGTCAGCTGCGCCACCACGAACCAGTCAAGAAGTCAATCAGCCATCACTCTCCATTGGTGTTGGGGCAAGCTGGTCAAGGTACGGTTCGATTGGCCGATCTTCCGCACCCATGGCGGCAGAGGAATGAAGCACTGATCGCCAACATTGGTTCCACATTGATCTACATTGAAATGTCATTCTTGTTTGATCAGTAGAAAGATATGGGTTAGTGGGATGTTGCGTACGGAAGGAAGTGACGAACTGGATCTTAAGTCCAACCTGATCCACTATGTTGACCAGCTGCAGATATGTGCGAGCATTTGAGTCAAGGCATACCAATCATTGACACCCAAATAACGACACAGAAGGGTGTTAAGGAGAGAGTTGGAGAGGATATGAAGTCCAGTTGTATCGATGTGGTCCCGCACGCTCCACTATACCCCACCACACATCGGTCATCACCCTGCCCACCAGCAACGGAGAAGCGGGTTAGTTTCGGGGAATTCGCTCTGCACCTATCAGAGGAGGCACCCGTCTACTCCGCCATTCTTGAGCTGCTGCAGGTTCTGACGTATCAGCGCTGGATTGTTGAGGCTGCCGTCATTGGTGATCGTGTCCAGCGGCATCATCACTGTCCCCACCACACGCCCTCACCCGTTAGTAAATTGGAACACAAATGTTGTTAATTATTTTCTTTGCCAAAATGACACAGTTACGTTGTTGTGAATAAGACAACAATTATAAAACATAAAAAAGGATACAAATAAATAGTAAGGAGGGAATGTAAGGGGGCATGTACTGTTGACCGGTATGTAGGCGTCACTGACAACGCAGCAGAGGAGAGCCATGAGGGCCAGCACAGTCACTCCACACATACCGTACGTGGCCATCTGTAGTGTAGGCCTCACACCGCCGCTCGGGCTACTTACACTCTGGATACAAGGAAAGGAAAGGAAAAGTTGTGGAATTTCGATAGGTTTGGATGACAACGAAAACATTTCAATTACTCGTAAATTTTCGTCTTTCAAGACAGTGCTCGCTTTGGTCAATTTCACAGTGGAGTCAAGCAACAACGGTTCTAGGCACCTACCTCCCCGCTAAAGGAAGCACTCTTGGTGAGCGTCAAACCAGTAAGTCTTCCCTTGGGTTCCCTGATTAAGTTTGGGGGTACTACTAGCCTTCAATTGCTCTCCAGGATGGCGTGTTTCGGGGTTACTTGTTATGTTGTTAAACAAGTACTCTTACCCTCCTCTCTCGGAAGATAGCCCTTGGTGCGTGCCCACTCGCGTGTCTTGATGGCGCCCCTGAGGCCTCTTCTGCAGTCCGCCATCACCATCTGCCAGAGGGATTCGTCCCAAGGACACCCATTGTCTATCGCCCACTCCAGAATCTCCACGAAGCCGTTCTTGGCTGCCCTTGTGCACACAGATGAGCTCCATTCACACCCGTTCGCGCGCAGCCACTTGAGTAGACCAAGGTGGCCTCCTTTAGCTGCTGTTTCACACATCATAGCACTGTCCCATGGGCATCCATGAGCGCGCAGCCATTGCACCATCGTGATATGGCCGCCCTTAACTGCAGCAGCACAGGCTTGCTCATCCCACAGGCAGCCGTTAGCGTGCAGCCACTTCACCACACCGAGGTGACCTCTTCTGGCGGCAGCGTTGTACGCCAAACTGTCCCACGGGCAGCCGTTAGCGTGTAGCCATTGAACTTCATCGAGATTGCCTGAATCAGCTGCGCACTCCATCAGCCGACTGTCCCATGGACATCCGTTGACGCGCAGCCACTGTACCACTTCACGCTGCCGACACTCCAACGCCCTATAGAGGACGTTCATGCTCAACGGGCATCCATTGTCGATTGCCCACTTGAGCACATCGAGATGACCGTTGTTGGCTGCAGCGCGGCAGGTGTTCTCGTCCCACGGGTATCCGTTGGCGCGAAGCCACTGCAGCACTTCGAGCCTTCCGCACTGAGCTGCAGTCGAGCACGTCATCTCGCTCACTGGGCAGCCATTGGAGAGCGCCCATCGAAGAAGGTCGAGATGACCCTTACCCGCCGCCAAGAGGCAAGTCGTCTCGTCCCACGGACATCCGTTGGCGCACAGCCACTGCAGGATTCCCAGATCTCCTCTGAATGCAGCGCCCATCGGCACCATCTCGTCCCACGGACAGCCACTAGCATGCGCCCATTGTAGTACATCAAGATGGCCGTAATGGGCAGCCGCTATACATGTGCTCGAGTCCCATCTACAGCCCTTGGCGCGCAACCACTTGAGCAGCTCGAGATGGCCGCCGCCCGCGGCTGATGAGCATGTGGATTCCTTGCCCTCGAACAGGCCCTGATCGAGCGCCCACTGCAGTACCTCCTGCCAGCCTCGGCCCGCCGCGTGCGCTTCGGTCTCTGCGTCCCAGGCCTGGCGTCCAGCAGCGTGAGCCCACTGCAGTACCTCCAGATGTCCTCCCTCGGCCGCCGCCCGGCACAGCCCATCAGCGGGACAGCCGTTCGTCACCAGCCACTGCACCAGGTCAAGCCGCCCGGCGCGCGCGGCCGCCTGGACCGTCTGGTGGTCCCACGCGCAGCCGTTGGCGCGCAGCCACCGCAGGACCTCAACATGACCTCCGCTGGCGGCGCCCGCACAGGCGAGACTGCTTGGTCGGCAGCCGCCGCCGTCGGCAGCGCACGCCCAGCAGAGGACCTCCAGCCAGCCGCGTCCCGCCACGTCGGCCACCCACAACTCGACCGCCCTCGACCGACACCTTTCCTCTTCTTTGCGCGTCGACGCCCCTTGTAAAGGACCGCCAGACCCGGAGCGGCGGCGGAGAAGGCGGTTCCATCTGTGGCAGACGAGGCGACAGCACGGCCAGCACACTGGCTCGACCATCGTGTTGAGCACCAGGTACATCACTTCTTCAGGCAGCACCTCCTCCATACTCGGCAGAATTGTTGGCACAAACAAAGAAATTAAAAAATCCTTGGGTGCTGAATATCAACATTTTCCGGTAGTTTTCTAATCAATATCGTTGAGTTCTCCCCATTTGTAGTGTAAAAATGACTACAAAGCGAAAAAAACGAGGGACGCGTATGAAGTGGGAGGACCTGGGTTTTAGCTACGATCTACTGAGTGGGATCCACAAACACCCATCGCCCGAACTCTGTTGTCTGGAGAACACACACGGGCAGGGCAAGATGTCTTTCATCGGTCCAATGCAGGATTAGCTGTTTTCCTGATTGTCTACACGTCTCCGAGAGTCATTTCCTGAGATATCTATTGGCTGTTACAAAACTACTTGATTGTATGTTTAAATATTCTGTTATCTAGCGTAGTTGCTCTTCTATGATGGGTACGCCAAATAGTCTCTCTCCTTTTCTGAGGTGTCTGGTGCCAGCTTGAAGAGGCGTGTGCGGCAGCATGCGAACAGATTCAAGTAGAAAAGCACAGGCACACTGAAGAAGAATATCGCGAAGATAGCAACCACGATAGCCACACCGATGCAAGTCCACCTGAGTCCATCAGGCTCGATCTTGATCAGGAAGATAAGAACGATGGAGGTAGGAGAAGGACAAGCGCGAAAGGCGTCAACATCAGAGAGACGTAGATCAAGGTAACCATCGTCCACCTTTTAAGATAGATTTTGCCCAGGCTCTCCCAGCTCCGCTCTCCACCACCCAGGATGTTCTTGATGTCATCCCATACGTCAAATGCAAGCCTCTTGCATGTGGTAGCGAGAGCGATCACGATGCCTGATACCATGAAGGACAAGACGCCTGTCGTGACTGCCCAGTTGTACTACGCACCACAATCCAGTCAGCTGGATGGAGATGAGTGAAGGAGTACGCTGCACGTACCATCTGGTCAATCGAGCTGTTGCCGGCAACGGACACACCAACTCCGATGAAGGAGGCCGTGAGAATGAAGCCACACATTTGCGCTAGCGTATCTGCCCAGAGAGGCCAACCGGTAGCATACGATCTCTCCGAGATGTCTGCTTCTGCGTCAGCGCAGTAGCGCCGACAAGGGCTTGCCACTCTTTGTTCTTCCCTGGGCAGGTGTTGCCCATGATAGGTTATGAAGCACGAGTGATAAAAGAACCCAGAAGAGCAGCTTTTTGTACCCATTCCGGCCGATCAGGGCACCAATCACATCTTTCCTACGTCTTTCGAGAATGGATTCCCTCAAGATTCCCGAAGGGCAGAAAGGCAACGGGGCCATGATAATGATGAAAAACGTCACTGTACTAGATTGGAACAACGTCCCAATAACCTCACAAGTGATTACTGATGAAGGACTCAATCTGTTTCACGATAACCTTGAATGTCGGTCGTCTCTGTGGCTGTTTGTGGTGGAAAGCACTTTGGTGAGCTGGGAAGGAGCAGAAGAAACCCGGAGAAAGCAACTTACGTTAGGGTCCCAGCAATCCTGAATGAGGTCGGCGAATTCAGGAGGGCAATTGCCAGGGATCGTTGGTCGCAGATTGTCCTCGATGATCGCCCTAAGTTAATTCAGAGGAGATGAGCTGCTGCACTTGCATTGTGTTGCCGTTGAGAAAAGGTTACCTGATGCAGTCCTTCTCCTGGAAGTATCCGTTCCGCTGGAAGCGCTCCCAGTACTCATCAAGGAAAGGTGTCTGGCGTGCAGCGAGTTCCCACAAGACTATGGCATAGCTGTAGATGTCCGCCCGCTCGTCATATTCAAGCCTTTCAAAGTCCAATACCTCTGGCGCCAACCTGCAGAGCGATGTAAATCAGTTGTCGTGCGCTGCCGCCTATTAATAGTCTCTTGTTCGCTGTACCATTGCCATGTTCCCAGACCTTCGTACAACTTAGGATTAACATGCCGAGCAAGACCTGAAGGCAAACAAACATTCACTTCATCAGACAGCTGCATTTTAGATATTTGATTGTGGGTGCGGGTACCAAAATCACCAACTTTCGCCCGAACAGGAGCGTCCGGGTCAAGACTGACCAACTGATCAAAACAGTTAAACGGTGAAGCTGAAGGGCTAAACGAAGAAGAGGCGTACGAAAATATTGGGCGAGCGCAGGTCACGGTGAACGATTGGTGGTTGGAAGGAATGAAGATGATTTATACCCTTGGCAATGTCAAGAGCAATGCGCCAGCGAAGAGACCAGGGTATCCTTTCGTCCGGAATTGGGGCGTCGGCCTTCTTTAGGCAGGCGAGAGGGAAAAGGCCCTTCACGCTGTAGGTCGTTTCGACATGAGCAAGACCAGTCTCCTGGTCCTCGCCATTGATTACCACAAGATTGCCGGTTAGAAGGGATAGCATCTTGATCTCCTCCTCATCCTCTCGGGCAAAACCAGAGAGGAACCGACCTGTAACCAGCTTACATGTAAGCACCTTATCGGCATCCATTGTGTGGGCATAGAACATACGTTTTCGAAGAGCAAGCGGAAGGTTATGGCTTGCGTGAGTGCATTTCACTACAGCCTTCTGGTGATTGTTGAGAAGATGATGAAGATCACCCTTCGGTGCGTACTCCATGATCATTGCAAGAGGACTCATCTGCACGCCATAGAGGCCTACTACGTTTGGATGGTCCAAGCAGCTGCACGTAAACGATAGCATAAGTAGGCGCTCAGTGGCCTTTGAAGACTAGCTGCTCTACCTCATAAGGAACGCCTCCTGCTTGAACTCGTCGAACCTCTTGATGCGATGTTTGTCCTCTTCCTCCTTCTCTAAACCAGCCTTGAGTACCAAATCGTTAATCACCTGCAAATATTCCAGTTCCTTTGCACGAGGAGAGTTAAGTCACCTTCTCGTGCAGCTGCTTGATGGCAACGGGCTTTCCATGCCAATATCCCTTGAGCACCGCACCAAAGCCTCCGGCCCCGATCTTGCATGCTACCGTGAGCTCTTCCGGATGCACAAGTCTTGAAGAAGAAAACTATGCATGAGTATCAACCAGTAAGTGGCTGGGCCACGGAAACATACCGAACGGACGCCATAGCAACGTCAGGCGCTATGAGAGAAAGAGGGAGCAGATGACCATCGCAATTGATGACCTTGCGTCCGTTCATTACGGCCTTAACGGCCTTACTGTAAGGGATGCAGTGCATCTTTGTGGGTTCCGCTTCCGCTTCCTCTGCGCTAGTTGAACCGCCCTCAGCAGAGGACAGATTCTCTGATTTGGTTGAATCGCCGACCCAATATGGGATAAGCTTTCGCATCTCCAAGCCTGAATGTTGATCGGAATGAGTTCAATTCTTTGGCAAAGGCCGAAAGAAAAGAGAAGCAGTTACCTGCATATGCCGAGAAGAGAGTGTCCATGGCGTACACAAGCTTCTCAAGAAGGGCAACGACACTCCCCTCCTTTGCCTGAGTGGCCGAGGGTGCCGTCGTAGTAGAGACGGGTCCCAGCTCGTCCTTGTGCCCACGCAGATAGAAGGAGAACTCGTTGTGCTCTTCGCTCGTCTGTTCAAATAGGGCACGCACCAGGCACGGATATCGGTCATTCTCCGATTTGGACTGGCCCTTATCGCTGTTGCCTTCCCTATCCGCTTTACTTTCGGCGGTAATGAATTCTACGATAAATCCGCTTCGCCAAGCTACAATCAACCTATTGAGGAGATTAACGCATTAGTAGCCACCAATTCAATGACGAGATTGGTGCAATGTACCTCGTCCTCGGGACATGCAATATGCGGACCATCAGACGGGCGAAAAGGCCTATCGGGATGAACGAGAGCAAATACTTGCGGCCAAACTCAACCATGCCCCGACCTTTCAATGGAATGTTAGTACTTTGCTGAACTGGCAAAACAAAAATTGCGACGCACCGGCTTTGGCATAGTAGGATGTCCATTCGCGTACAACAACATCATCGGGACGTTCCTCCGGCAGAAGGGAAGGGATGATGATTTCGGCGCCGGTACGTTTTTCCGCCTTGGCCCGCTCCTCCTCGCTCGCCGACAAGCGTCGAGCAGTGCGGATGCGGAAGGCAATTTGGAAACGCTCGAAGATCCGGAGGAGCAAAGGGTGAAGCCTTCGAGGGAAGTCGAGCCACACCCAGTGCAGTTGCTTTTCATTCAAGATACCATTCCGGACCCATTTGTTACTGAAGGATACCACACTCTGCACGTGCATTATTAAAACACTCAGATCACGTGAATATAGATTTGTTCCATACCTTCATGACAAGGGCCAGCCATTGTGGATTAATGATCACAAGATCGCGCAACTCGCCGAAGGCCTCCTCAAAATGAATCAGTAAACCGACGTCATGGAAGAAGGAAACCATCATGTGCTGGTAGTCAAGGTCGGAGTTAGGCGTCTCAACGTTTGTCAAACAGTAGCAGAAAGCGTACAATGTCTTCAGGTGCCGCGATGCCGCAGTTGTTGGCAACTTGCTCAAGTTCACTCCAGGATATAAAGTTGAGTGGTTCTCCGGCAGAAATCGCTCCCTCGGAGGACCACAAATCATCCTTCCCTCCTTGAGCTCCCTCAAACATTGATGGCAAATCTGAGGCCGACTGTATCGCCCGCAGGCTACCCTTAGGATTCAATCGTCCTGTAGCAAGGAGTGAGATAAGGTTCAACTGCGTCCATATTACGTGATTTACCTGTTCGCATATTAATAATTGTGTTGTAGAAGCGATGATAAGAAGTAGGGATGACCGCCCGCAAGAAAGAGTGGCGATGAGCGAGGTAAATGAGCTTTTCTACAAGCTCGGGCAGACCAGCTCCGGTAGCACTGCTGACGAACAGTACATCTCGAATATTGGAGTCTTGCCTGTTGGTGTAAACAATTCAGGTTGAGAATCCTAATGGTTGCACCGAATACGCGAGAGTGTACCGCTTGAGTTTCCGGGCAAGGAGTTGAAGTGAATCCACGTCAACGTTCGGGTGATCGATATGAGTACCCACCAGCAAAATAGGAGTTTCGAGCCCCTTGGTAGATGCACGGATCTGATTGACCCAATATTTGATCGATCCCAGCGCCTTCTCGCCATCAGTTGCGTTGAAGACTACCAGGTAAATGCTGCGGGCCGTAAGGAAGAACTGATGGGTGGGATAGAACACTTCCTGCCCACCGAAGTCGTAGGTTTGGAAGACCACGTTGGGTCTCTCCCGAATACGGCTAGACTTCTTCTCGTTCTTCCTCACAGCTGCTAGGATGTGCGCAAGCGCGCTTCGTCAGTTTCACTCTTTTAAACAAATGTGCAGAGAAATTGATGAATACGTAATGTACCTATTGATGCCTCCTTTCTTTTACAGTAGTTCTCAGTTGAAAGCTCCCCCAGCGCTATTCCATCTGTGCTTAGAGTCCGCATGAATGATGCAACCTGAAAGCAATTACAATGGCAGGTTAAAGGTCATTGTTAATAGCAAACTTACAGAAAGAGGGGAACTTACAGGGGGAGAAGCATTGCGCTCGTTCGACTTTGAACCAAGCTTGGAGTCGGTAGTATAGTGAAGCTGTCCGCTGAAAAATACAGAGACGGGCGGTGAAGATTTGGAGGGTGATGAGGCCATTGAGAGGGATGTGGAGCTGTAATGGGCTGACGAAGATGAATGGGCCATGAAGGCCTGCAGAGCTTGGAGAAGTGACGTCTTGCCCACATTCTCTTTTCCTACAAAGAGCAGCTTAACGCGTCGCCATGGCTCACCTTTGCTCTTTTCCAATTCCTGATGAGCAGTAGGATTAGCCATCATTAACATAAACATGTATAACTTGGGCAGTTACCCGCAAATACGAGAGAAGGCCATTGAGCTTTCCTCGGCGAATTTCAGCGGGGATGCTCTCGAGTGGATTGCCTTCAAGAATGAGCTTCTTCAAATTGGAAAAAAGACCGAGATAGGTTGGCAAGTAGGTCAGCTCATTGTGTGACAAGTCAATCCGTTCCGCTCCTGCATAGGGCTTCTCATTAGCGTATGAACTCCTCTAATCGTAGATCCTCTACGTACCGCTGAAGTATTTCACCCATCGTGGAACCTTCTTGAGTTTTTTGTGTGACAAGTTGAGCTTCTTCAACTTTTTCAGCCTCTTGATGGCCTGCAGGATCGCAACATGATAATCAGCAAGGACAGGAGAGCTGCGACAGAGGTATGGAGGTTACCGCAGTATTGGGAACAGCGCCGTGTTCCATGAGTTCGATAATCCCATCGATATTTTTCCTGATCGCTAGTAGCTCAATCGGACCCTGCAAGATTCCGTTAAGCACCATGCCTCATTCAAATACTAGATAGCCAACGATTATTGCCACGCGTACCTCCTGTTGTAAAGCAAGAGAGTTAGCGCCTTTAGAGAATGGAAGAAAGCAATCAAAGTGATGATGTACCATCGCAACTCCTAATTCCTGAGAACGAAAATAGATTTAGGAGATAAGTAACATTGATCGATCAAAAGTGAGCAAAAGAAATCCTGAACAGTTAAGCAGAAGCACCATACCCTCTGCAAGATAGAAAACCTGAATGTAAGTCATCGGCACTATAGGATCAGAGAATGAGAAACCGTACAGTTTTGGGGAGAATATTTGGATCTGCGCCGTTGTTCAGTAGATAACGGATGAGTTCTACCGATCCGCGTTCACACGCTGCATGAAAAGGCGTTTCCACCTATGGAAACTCTTAATTTAGTGATCGTGCTTAAGCGAGCTAGGATCAATATCACGTACCGTCTACAAGTGATCAATAAGAAGGCAGAAGGGATATGTGAAGCCGTGTTAGCATGAGAAAATTGCTTCATTAAATGCAATAACGCTTCAATCGTACCATCTGCAGAGGATGTAATTAGTACACCACATAAGAGAGGGGAGCAAATGGGTACGTACATCCTACGCAAGATGAACCCACATGACAGAGGCCAGAACAAGAAGAGGTCAGACTCAATTGTTAATCCAATACAACACGTGGAATACGTACGGCCTGCACACAAACACGTGGTAAGCTCTTTGCGCACAAGTATCAGAAGAGATAGCAAATGAAGAGTACCATCTAGATGAAAAAAGAGAATAGCACGACAGCGAAGAAATAGATATAGTGAGCTAAGTTTAGTCATGCGGAACACAAAGAACGAAGTGCGTACAGTCTGCAGCAAACAAAGAGAATGAAATTAGAGGTGAGCATACATGGGTTGAATCGAGATTCTAAGAAAGATAGGAACGTACATCATCCAACTGGTGTGCCAGGAAGAACAGTTAAAGGGAAGAAAGCGTGTTAATACTTAATGTGT
Organism: Acanthamoeba royreba; assembly: GCA_000826365.1. Lineage (NCBI taxonomy): Eukaryota > Discosea > Longamoebia > Acanthamoebidae > Acanthamoeba > Acanthamoeba royreba. The sequence continues at coordinate 12,732 of CDEZ01023605.1, forward strand.
GGGAGCAAAGAATAAGAGGAAAGCGTACAGTTTGGAAGTTCCACTGTAATCGATCGATCACGCAATGGAAGCAAAAAGAAGAAAAAGAAAGTGAGCCAACAACACACGTAGCCCGACCGCAGGTCCCACGTACCCTCTGTATTAAAGAGACAGAATCAGAACTAAGAACAAGGAACCGGAACCCGATATGTACGTACTCGCTGTAATGAGAGATCATTGCCACAAGAAGGTTCAAAAATAGAAGAATGTGAGTACTAAATTGAAACATACAACAGAGAAATGATTGGAACGGACCCCCTGCAGAAGAAATGAGACGTTATTTCAGTTTTGTACTGTTTCTACTCTGTGCACGTTTATTTGAGCGCGTACCGTTTCGGCATTGACATCTGCGCCCTTTTCAACCAGTACTCTCACGACGTCCAGCTTGCCGCGCTCGCAGGCAAGATACAATGGTGTCTGCATGATTAGGAATCGAGTTGACGTCAGAAAAACGGGGCACGCAGGGAGATCTGCGTAAAAACAAAAGTCCTGTACCCTCTGTGCGTGTGTTAACGGAAGCAGAAGAGAAACATGCCAGAAGAGTAAGGGATCAGTTTCGTGCAGATCACATGATATCAGTAGTGTTTGCGCAATGCGTACCTCCTGTCATTCAACAGATAGCAATGTGTGAGTCAAAGAGAGAGTAGTGCGCGGATCGGGAAGTCGCCGGGTAACGTACCATTTCCTGCGTTGACGAGTCGAGATCCACACGGTCCGTCCAGAAGAGCGGCGCGTCCATGCACGGTCAAACAACAAAGAGCCCAACACATCAGCAAGAGTCTCATGTCAAAGTGATTGGGCCAAGAAACGTGCGGGGACGGGATTATTAAGGCACATGACATGACATGGTAGGAGAGCTGCTAGATCTACCTAGAACCGTGGCGCACCGGATTCTCAAAACACAAACAAATTTACCAAAAACTAAATTCGGCGTAATATTTGAGCATGTACTATGATTGGTAGATTTTTAATCGGGCGTTCCGGCCAATCGGAGTAGCTCGGAACGAATAGCAATTGCGCCAATGGTGACGAGAAAAGCTATCAATTTCCTTTTCCGCAATAATATCCGTGGCGCGTATGTGTCGACTATAGTCGCCCAATTTACAGATATTCTCCTTGCCGACGTACAGCCAAACTCTCCGAGAGGCGGAGGAGGGTGAGGACATCACGTGGGTGGAACGAAGATGGGAGAACGGTGGAGACGATGAATGGCGATGATGATGATGATGATGATGAATGAAGATGTGATGGTGATGGTGAATGGTGAATGGATGAGCACACAGACAAGTACCTCGTTCTTGTACATGTGGTTGACGTTGGCGCCCAGCGCGATGGCCTCGGCCACGCGGTGCGGGTCGTCCGCGAGGATTGCCCGCTGCAGCGTGCGCTGCTCGTCGGCACGCGGGGAGACCAGCTTAAGCTTCTTCCCCGCGTCCTTCTTGCTTTCACTGGTGCCATCTGTCCCCTCCCGCGGTGGCGTCCGGTGTTGTTGCCCTGCCGACTGCACCTTACCTCCGTCCTCTTCATCATCGCGCTGCTGCCTCGTGTCGTCCCGTTCCTGCTTGGAACCTCCCATCATCGAGACCTTGGTGCGGGTCGTCATCGTCTGCGCGGCCGTCATGCTCACGCTGCTGCTTAGGGCGGAACCAGCGCCGCTCCGTGTCCCGCCCGAGCTGCGTCGCAGGTCCCGCATGGACTCTCTCCGCCGGTACATCGGCTCCTCACTCACCGCTTCCGTTGCTGGTCGCTGCTCCTCGAACCGGAGCCGCTGCTCCTGTTGTGGTTGCTGCTGCGACTGCTCCTTCCGCCTCATGGCACCAGCGGACGCGCCGCTGCCTACCGTTGAGGAGGACTTGCTGGTCAAGAACCGCGACGCGTGGCCGCCGTGCTGCCGGTCCGACGGCATGGGCAGCACCGTGTCCTCCATCTTCTCCTTCTGCTTCTTCTTATCCTTCTTCTTTCCCTTCTTCGCAACCTCATCCCCGCCGTCTTTGTCGTATCCATGCTCCTTCTTCTTCTTGCTCTTCGTCATCTTAATTGTTGAGGTCGACCTAACGGACGACGCGGCTGCGTCGTCCTCCTTGAGGCTGATGGTGATCGTCAACTCCTCGTCGTCGTCATCCCCTAGGGCGAACGGTGAAGAAGGGAAGGACGGGAAGGCAGAAGAGGAGGAGGAAGAAGTTGCGGTGGCGGCGGAGGGTGTACCCTTCTTCAGCATCTTGACGTCCCGGTTGATTTCGTTGTCTGGTTCGGCCGAGAGCTGAAGACCCCGGCGGGGCTCCCTTGCGCGGCCCCCCTCGTCACCCGGCTCGGCACCGACCGCAGTGAACGAGGCGGAGGCGGCACTGCCGCCCTCTTTGCCCTTCATGTGTGTCTCCTCGGTTTATATGCCGGCCTGCTGCTACTGCTGCTCTCTCTCTGCCTTTCCAACAAGCACTGTCGCTTTCGCTCTCCTTTCTTCGCTTTCGCACTCTGCGCGTGTGTAAAGCAAAGGCAGGTCTTCTTTGCTTCTTCCGGGGTGGCTTACGCGACGTCCACAAGGGCCCGTAGATGTCCCGCAATTGGTTGTCGCGGGCGTAGGGCGACCACCAAGAGGTAACCGGCGCCGCGGATGTAGACCTATCCTGGTCTACCCGACCCGAAGGCGCCGAGTTTGTTCGGCTCGAGCTTCGTGTGGCGGGGCAGGGATCCTCCCACCAGGCCGCGAGCTCTGTTTCTTTAGGCGATGATGGCTTGCTCGAGCAAAGCAGCCCACAGTAGTGCTGACGTGTCCCTGCCAAGGACTTTTACTTGAACGGACAAGCACACAGACACCTGGCTGACTGCTGCCTGGTTTGTCTATGGGCGTGACAACGTCACAGTGCCAAGGTCCACCCAAAACATCCCGCACGAACATGCCGGGCATAGCTGGAGAATTTGCTCGAACCACGTGGTTACCAAGGTCCGATAACCCCGAAGCTGACTCGCCATTGGGCGATATGTCGGCAAAAGTCCGTAGGTTGCACGGTGGAGCGCGATCTGTGCTGCGCAGTGCCGTTTTCCTTGTCAGTCCTGTTGCCCTTTGGAGCGTGTAGTTGATGCTGGTTGGTGACGGTAGTTCATAAAGGGGAAAGCTCGATGAAGGGTGCGTGAAAGGATTGCGAAACTAATTGATCTTTAAAGGCCTCTCCATCACGTATCGCGCAGCTGAAGCTGGGGCGCGCTTGCATCACCAGAGCGCAGCAGCGGTATGTGGTAGGACTCGTACTCGTCCTCTTGTACATGAAGCGACCGATCTGGTACAGCACCGTAGATGGCCTGGCCTAAGTCCAAGTCGTCCGTTCGGCAGCAGAAGCACGCTGTTGGAAAGAAGAAGAGAACGGCGAATGAGATCTCGACTTGCCATAAGAAGTGAAGCACTGAAGCTATCAACCAAAGAAGAAGGCGCGTTTACGAACCTGCAATGCAGGGAAAGACGCCACGCTTGATCCAACAGAAGTACGGGAGCGAGATGAAGGCATTGGCCGATCCAAGCAGAGCCACCAGAGCCACTGTGGCCCATCGTAATTGTGGCGGCTGCGATGTGAAGATATATCAGTATACCAGCAGGATACTCGGGCAGCGAGCAGCCATTGATGGCTGTGTGCACAGGCAGAGGGTGATGTACGCATTGATAATCGGAAAACAGCCAAATGGATCCCCACGAGCAGCTCACGATCCAGAAGAAGACAGCTATGAAGCAGATCATGTCGCCCAGTACACTCAACCGCCTTCGCCACACTGATTTTTCCCAGCTGCAGAACAATGGTCGCTCAGGGTTCATGCTTGCGCACGATAGCAATCAGAGTGCATCAACGTACGGAGCTGTGTGTTGTGTTCGTTTACGTTGCATTTTGTAGATACCGTAGGGCAGTTGTATGAGGAAGGCGAAACCATGTACGAACAACCCTATGGCAGCAACAAGTAGCCATAGCTTCAACGGCTGCTGGCACACACTGCACACGTAACACATTCAACGGATGCCGTAAGTCATCGTAAGTTGGATCCCAGCTTTTCACTTATGCGAGATGATCACGCCCGATGGCCATCAGATGACGTGTCCTGTTCATGAGGTTGATGAAGATGAAAATGAAGATGAAGAAGATGAAGAAGAAGAAGAAGAAGAAGAAGAAGGAGAAGAAGAAGGAGAAGAAGGAGAGTGAGCGAACCTCCGGAAGAACACCACCGTGATGTAGACGATCGTTGTGGCCAGCTGCAGCCACACACCAAATCACCACACCAACGTTAAGTAAGCCAACGACAATTCATGACTTTATTATATTATATTATATTTATTTTTCGAATAGAAATATATTCTTTATATTTTAATACTAATACGATCGGAATTTTATGCACGTAATTAAATTTGAATTAATTTAATACGGAATAATAAATTAACAATAAACTAAAAAAGAAAGGTGTGCGTACAGTATGGCAAAAGAGGGCACCAACGGCGGGGTAAATGACGCCGTTGAACAGGCGGTAGCTGCGTCGCTTTCGGATTCGTTCCACATCTTCCTCCAGCGGCGAGCACACCACGCACCGCATTGTGTTGTGTGATGGGTTGCAAAATGAATCGAATCGAAACCGTTCTGTATTTTAGACATCATCATCGTCTCATTGATCAGATTTGTGTGCTTGAGAATAATGAATTCACGAAAGATTGAGATACAATTTGGGGACTCTCCAAACGTGCGCTTGATACGGACCGCCGGTGCACTACCGTTGATCGTCACTTGCGAGCGTCGGACGTCTAAATTGACTCTAGATGGAGTC
>CDEZ01023605.1:17614-31381 GCA_000826365.1 Acanthamoeba royreba
CGGTGGAAATGTGAGATTTAAATCCGATTTAGGCAAAACTCATATTCTTGTCATTTTTAACTTAAAGTCAAAAGAGGTTTCAATTTTCATTTGTGATTTCGAAAACATTTCACAACATTTAACAACGTTCCCAACAGGAGGAGTGTACACGGCCCTAACTGTCAGGCTCGAAGAGAGGGAAGTGTGCTTTCATCCATAGTACCACGTCCTTCGGGTTCGCTCGTAGGATTTGTGAGCTCTGTCCCGAGAGAGTACTTGTACGATTCCGACCATCAGTGGTGGCCTCTGCTTCCGAGGCACCATCATCGCTCTCGGCGCTTGCACTCCCCTTGTGATCGCTGCTGTCCTTATCGGGATCATTGGTGCAGTTCTCCGAAGCCAGTGAAGACGAGGATACTCGGGGGTTGGTGGCATAAATCCATCGGTTCTCGAGCAGGTAGCTCCACAGGGAGTGCGTAGTGAGCCCCATGCGCTCGCGCACACGCTCGCTCTCACAATCGCAGAGGAACGTGCCAAACAGGCAAGAGTAGGCGTGATCGAGAATGGCTTGCAGAAAGCTCTCCCCGAATTCGAAAGCTGCAGGGAACTGACGCACCAGTTGATGGACGCACTCCATCCTGCCGGAATACTTGAGTCAAAAACTGGCAAGAAGCTCAATACATCTTGCGCTATGACTGTACCACTGCAAAAAGATGGGCGATCGCTGTTTATCCTTGTAGTTGCTGTCTCCGTGGCCTATACGCTCGCTAAACTTGTGGCCTATAATGCGATGATCAATAACGGATATGTTGAGTGTCATACTCAAAACGATAGTTAAGAGACTGCATCACTTACCAAAGGAGAGCCAATCCTTCTCTATAAGACACATGAATCCCTCGATAGTGCGGTAGTAATCATCAGCCAATAACTGCACCAGAGACGTCAACTGAGGTGTACGATCCCAGCCATCACTGTAGCGTTGCAGGGTCTTAGTCAAAGAAAAGAACTTACTGGGAGAGAGGAAATAGTACCTGCAATGAATAATGATAGTGGTGCCTGCCTGCATGCAATCCAAAATCTCGATGGCAGAGGATATGAGCAAAGTGACATGAGACAGCCACCCGGCTGTCTCTTCCCGCTGTGCTAACCAGTGAGCGAAATCTAAGTTGCCGACTCCTTCCGACCTGTTTAGTTGCCGAAAGTCGCATGAGGCACAGCTGGTATAAAGCCTCCTGGGTACTTACCAGTAAAGCAGAGGCAACTTGGCCACACGGAAGAGAGCGTCACGCATGACGTGGATATTCTCGATACCCAGGAACTTGCGCTTGGCTCGCCTATAGTTGTTCGTCTTCTCCATTCCAGCACCAGCCAGCTGATTGGCCAGAGCGTTCATCAATGGCCTTCGGAGAGAAAACAACGCCAACTTGAGAATGCTGTTCATCCAAACGAAGGTGGAAGATGGTTACCTTGCATCCATGATTTGAATGTTGGGTTCAATGGTTAAACGTTCATTCCTTGCTATGCGAGCGCGCTGCTGAACAGGTGAAGAAGCCAGGGAAGACGTCACGCTCGACGAAGCAGAACCAGCTAGAGGTAGGGAGAATATGGAAGAGGATGGCGAGGACGAAGTTGTAGGGGAAGAAAGAGCAGGGCTGGATGGCGTGATGGCGCCTTGCAGTGGAGACGAACCGGTGGTGGGCGGCGTGTAAAGAGGTGAGACGGATACGATGAAGTTGGTACAGTGCAGAGATGCCGAAATCTTCGGTGAGACGGCAGCAGATGAAAACGGCAAGGTAGAGACCGGACCCCCAGAAGGGAACGAAGAAAGGCGGATTGCATCTACCAGCGATTCGTCTTCCTTGCAAGTAACTCCCGTAAGCCCGCTGCGGGGCTGAGAACATCTGCAATACAATTCAAGTAGCAATTAATCAACTGATGGAAAATTGAACGGGGAGCTTCTCGTTAGTAATGCGTACCGTACGAGCACTGCGCCTGTCGCCGGGTGTCGCCACACTACAGCAGGGAGGCGTCCCTTGCTTCTGTACTCTGCCGATGCTCTGAGTGCATCATCGGATATGACTCGCGGTACAATTATGTGGCTAAGGTAAACGAGACGGTGAGCATATTATAGCCTCATGCGCCGCTACTGAAAAGTACCTGGGATACGTCTCTGATAGGGCGTATTCGGCATTTGCCGATGAAAGGCGCCAAGCACCTCCATCGCCAGCGCCCTTTTAATAGGACATAAAGGATTGAGTAGAGTAGCACAAAACAGAACGATGAACAGGTGGTACCTCGTTTTTTGAAAGAAGTCCCAGGCGGGTGTACTCGATCTGTGGATCGTAGACAACGTAGGGACTGACAGGCTGTTCTTTGCCATCGCTCGCTGCTACACTTTTAGCCGAGCTAGTAGGGCCACGGCACAAGAGTGCCTGCTTGTGCACATAGGGAGGGAACTGCTGCTGATTCTCGGGGAAGCAAAGCTGGTTGATCTTCTCCACCACAACGGCGGCATAATCTGGTGGCTTAGGACTGCCGGGGAGAGTAGACTACAGTAAAGCTGATTGAGTTTGAGGTGTTCCGAGCGTGCGAAGCAAGCCGTACCAACTGAATGATGGTAAAGTCCTTGAGGTGGATGTTAAATTGGAAGTACTTTCCACCAAGTTGGGCTTCCTCCTCTTCGACATACGATACGTGACCAAGACTGATCTTCCATCCGCTGTGCACAAGAGATGAATTGAGCCAAAGAAACGATTTGAATAATGATAACGGAAGGCTTACCGTGCCATCCTCCATCCCCGAGAGCGTGAGTTGACTCGAGGTGAACTGGCTGTTGATGATTCCTAAAGACCAGCACATTGGGGCGTCTAAGATTTGTTACTAAATCAGGTGAAAGCGTACCATATTAGCCACAATGTGCTGGGGATTGAATATAATGTGATAGTTCGTGATCCACACAGTGCCTAGTTGTCCAGTTCCTGTGGAAACAAGCACAATGGTTGGTACCCGAGAATAGCTACAAGAAGCAAATGAGTTCGTACCCTTGGTGATGAATGCCATGTCCTCAAGAGTGAGAACGAGGTGTTCGCCGGGCCACATGCTGTCCCGCATAATCATTGACGGTGTACGAACAGCTTTGTCTCCTTCCATGGCCTGCCCGAGTCCATCAGCCAGTTAGTGATTAAAAAAAAGGCCAACTCTCGCAAGGTGAATTGCGTACGGCTTTAAATCGTGTAAGCGACTGCTCAGTGTTGGTGCGAACCAACTGCCGCAATTGCTTCTTATCCTGCTTGGTACTGTCTCTGATTGGTACTTGCTCTTCGGTTTCCTCCTTGATGGGCACATTTGGATTCACCAATTAGCTTTTCACATTTAGCCAGAGTGGAGCGGTTATACCGTGTCCGAGATCTTCTTATGGAAGGCTGAGATAATCTGCGAAGATACGCTCCTCTGTTCTAATTCCTCCGGAGGAACTCCCAGCGGGATCAACTGAAAGCAGGTGGCCTAGATGTGATGCCCAATGAAGTCGATCAGAAATAGGCGCTCGTGCACATTGATCATTTACCTCTTCTCGTCTCTTCTTGTCGCCAATGAACTCGCCTGTACGGCTGGTGCCACTAAAGCTGAGATAACATCCATACCACGTCTTGATATAGTACTACTCAGAAATCGGAGCAGTGAGTACATGAAAGATATAGTCAGTTTTGAAGATACAGACCTTGTACTCGCCATCCTCATGTGGCTGCAAAGAGAACATCTCTTGTGGCCCTGGAGCTCGTGCTCCAGCAGTTACAGTTCCACTCATCTCTACTGTTAGATACCTGTATAAGACGCACAGTTAAGAAGTGTCATATCTGCAACGCGCAGGTCTTACAGTCTAGACACGTACCGTTTGGTGTGAGTTTGGATCGTTACTCCTGCCTTTCCGATTTCGAGTAAGAAACACGACGACTTTGCACCAACGCCACCACTCAGCGCTTGGAACTTGCCAACCTTAGTGCAGGTGCAGAAAAGGCCTGATCCCACAAGGCGCAGGCCCACCTGTATGAACGTGTGTTGGTGATCAATCTGAACACATCCGCGAAAGTGTGATAACATTCATCCTTACCTTGAGCACAAGGTTGAATGTCTCGCTCGTACTCGGATCATGCAGTTTACGTGCTACCAACACAGATCCGGCCTATTGCGCAGGAATCATGATCTCCATCAGAACTCCTTCGAATGAGAAAGATTGTCGTACCTTCCCCTTTTCATCCGAAAGGCCTATGTAGGTCTTGTAGCAGCTACGCAGGGCAAGTCGCCCATCACCGACCTCGACAGGAGAAAAGAGTTCCGTTTCGCGAGGCGTCAGTACCGAACTGCAAGACAGGTAGCGGGAAGCAACGGAAACGATCAGCCTCACACAGGAATACCAATTTGATCGCCGGTACGAACGTAAGTGTAAGAGAGCCATCCTTCCGCTCCACACTGCAGTACATCCCGTCCGCTGCCTTCAGTGCGACGCAGTCTCCTGAAGCGTCTGTAGGCGATGCGGAGGAGGCTGGACTCGCTGAGCTACCTCTGTGTCTCCATTCCGTAACGAGCATATACTTCCATGTCTTGGCCGCTCCCAAGGTCGATCGTTGTGCAACCGTAGCATCTACTCCACGCGACGGCTCGTCGAACATTTTGGCTGGCTGGCAGTCTGCCGCGAGTCGCTTGTTGTTCGTCGAGCGCACGTACCTCTGGTTGGCCTCCACCTTCAGTAGCACTCGCGGATAGTCCTTGAAGAAGTGTAGCCAGTACGGGATTGTGATCTCCATCTGCGCTGCAGGTTGCGCTGAGGTGCCTGATCATGTAAATCAGAAAAAAGCGTGAATGTAATCAGTGATCATCTTTTAACTCCTACGCATCGATGAAGTGAAGAGTGGCTAATACCCGTCGTGGCTGCGGAAGGACTCGCGGCTGGAGCAGGAGCAGAGCCGGATGACGAAAAGGAGACCGCCGGTGCTGTCGACGCGGGCTTCGCTGCCAACGCCGGGGCGGTGCGCGTGCGCGACAGCGACGATGCAAAGTTGACGGTGGCTGCCGGCGGGCGCACTGGCGGCGGCGAAGGTATGGCCTGTGAGGCGGTCGCCCGCGTGTTACCGTTTGTGCCAAACAAAGACGATGTCGGCCTTGCCGTCGTCGTGGTGGCAGCGACGACGGCGGCTGTGGCTGCGGAGCCGCCCAGAGACGACACCAAGGACATCACCGTCGGTGCGGCACCAGGCTTTCCCGAAGAAGTCGAAGAACTTGAAGTTCCAAATGAAGAAGAAGAAGAAGAGGAAGACGAGGATACTCCCTCCTCCTGCTTGGCAAAGTCAAAAACAGGGGGCGCCGCAAAGTTGCGCGCGTTGCGGTGCTCTCGCCGCCATCTCAGCTCCCCCGGGGCGGTGACCGTGCGGTGTACTGGGGCCTGTTGGTTGTGGTGGTGACCGTCGCCGGCCCCTGTGTTCGACTCCATCCGCAGCACGGCGTTGGTGTTCCTTTGTCGTGGGATGAATAAAACCGCTGATGAAAGAACATTATTTTCTTTGATTTTCTCTTCGCTCTGATTGGCCACCACCGTGGTCTGCTGCATCAGTGTGCTCCACAGTTCGAGAAGGCCACGGCTCCAGCAGCAATCACAATCAGTACCAGCATCTTTTTTCGTGCTAAGGTCAGAACTCAGAAGCGAAGTGGAACATCTCCGTTTCTGAAAAGCACATATTTTAAATATCTTTGCGGTTCATCTCCGGAGCGTCGATTAGGAGGTTGAGGGAAAAGTCAAGGAAAACACATTCAAAGCTTTCTTTTCCTTTTATTTTCTCTTCTTTTCCTTTTACCAAGCAGCAACAAGAGATGGTGCCGTTACCCTCCAGTGTGAATTGAAATAATCATATATTACCTCTTCTCCTACAACAGTCTTACCCGTCTGGTGCTACCTCTTAATTCCTCTTCTTCATTTTTGTTGAACATCTCTCCCTGGATCTCTTCTCCCAAAAGAGATGGAGGCGGCGGTAAATTTGCTGATCAGGCCTCCCCGCTACGAGTACCTGGTCTCCCAACTTGGTCCTCCACGCTTTAACATCGGTTCTATTCGCTACAAACGAAAAGATTTCGAGGTACGCGTTCTATAATTTCTTTTTAATTAAATTAAATGAAGACTAAAATCTATCCTCACACATTTAATCAATTTAAAATGGATAAACATAAATGCAAATAAAAAAATTTCTTCTTAATTTTTCATTTTTGATAAATGAAGAAAATAAATCCATATTTTACAAGAGAGGAAGTGAGCTGATAAGCAGTGCCGTGACGTGTCCAGTTGGTGAACTCGCGAGGATTTAGAATACAATGTAGTCACTGGGAACCGATGGACAGTGAACGAGTGGCGAAGCAGATGAGTTGCGTGGTCTACCTCCACGGCAATAGCGGATCGCGCATGGACGCCGCCGAAAACGCTATATTCATTCTGCATGCGTTCCGACTCACCTTCTTTGCCTTCGATTTTGCTGGCGCTGGTCATTCCGAAGGTAGCTCAATGCTATCACGCTCATTCTGCCAGTTTGCTGATACTTGCTACTTGCGTGTACTTACCGCCTTGTTCGCTACAGGCAAGTACATCTCGCTTGGCTACCATGAGCAAGATGATGTAGAAACAGTGCTCAATCATCTCAAGTCCACCGACAGCGTGGCGAATATTTGTATGCTTCACTATGCCTGACGTACCCGTGGTGCAATTACTGACATTCCCTTTACATAGGTTTATGGGGTAGGAGTATGGGGGCCGCTACTGCCATAATGTACACAGCTCAGGCCGAGGAGAGGAGGGCGAAGGGTGACCAGGATGTGGTTGTACCCGGGGCGCTTATTCTCGATTCGCCATTTTCCAGTATACTGAAACTGATCCCCGAAGTCGTCGATTCGATGGACGTCAAGGCTCAATACGTACGTTTCCTGTGCAGACACCTGTGATAAATGCCACAATGAGGTTGAGCCTGTTTTCAGATCAAGCAGATACCGAAGAAGGTGGTAGGTGGACTGCTCGGACTCGGTATCCCTATACTTCGAAAAGCGATCAAGACGCGTGCAGAATTTGACATCGCCGACCTGGAACCTATTGCCTGGGCACCAAAATGCACTGTCCCTGCGTTTTTCATTCAAGGTACCATCGCCAATCTCACATTCCTTCGCCTACTAAGCTTACGCAATGCAATCATCTCCAGGTCGCTCTGATACTCTGGTCCGACCTCACCATACAGAGCAGCTTCTTGCTGCCTACGGCTCCAAGGTCAAGCGGCGCATAGTGGTTGACGGTGGACACAATACGGGTAGAGGTGCCCTGTGCCTGGAAGAGATCTCCTGCTTTCTTTTTTCTTCTTTTCTTACTGACGAGGGTGCGTCATTCCTTGCCAACTGGAAGTGCTATCAATCCTGCGATACCTTACGCAGATCCTCATCAGAGCGGAATCGGGTGTCGGAGAACGGTGAATTCCCTCGTCTGCGAGTCAACTTAGAGAATCCTGATGTACCTCACTTCTTGTGCCGGGTGCGGAAACATAGCAGCCAGTTCTACGTGTGGTGCATTGCATCTTGACTAATCTTTTTCGCTTTGGTTGGGGTGGCGCCGCCTTTTAGCGATTACCATATCCTTTGGTGAAGGATGAGATCAAGACTTTCGATTCTATGGTTGCTCTGATCATCGCTCAGAAGAGCGTTCAATTGCATCAACCTTTTACTGGGGTAAGGTGTCCTTCCTGTAACAATGCTTCTTTTTTTCTCTGTCTTATTTCGTCGTGTGTTAACAGTACATTGTGGGCGAATACCAATTCGGAGGTGCCGACGAGGAGTACAGCATTCGTGGTTACGGGACAGAGAACATTGGTACAGACAGTGACCAGAAACTATTTTACATCCGGGTAACGGAGCCTTTTTGCGAGTCTGATGTAATCCTATTGTTTCTTACAAATCGGGTGCGTTCTCCTTACGGCATTCGTTCTTTGAGGCTCTCTATTGATCAACAATGTGAAGGCGGAAGAGATGTCGGATATCATGAAACTACGAATAGATACCTTGCTGCGGGAGAAGCTGTCCAACGTGGTACACTTCACCGACATCAATTTTAAATCCGTTTGCACTCTAACCTGAGAATACAATAGAACATGGCGGGTCGTATCGAGCAAATTGTGCAGAAGCTTGTGGTACGTCGTATACGAGAACAAGTCATGAGTCGACAGCGTAAGCGCGCACGGGAGGAGCAGCGAGCCAGATTGAAGAATGAGGAGCACCACAAGGAAGAGCATCATCATTTTACGTTACGACTAAGACGAAACACAGCCAAGATCTTCGCTTTGATAGGGGGCGGCAATCGAGACGCTGACAAAGCTAACAAGGAGCTTAACACAACTCCAGAAATCGAACCAGCGCCGATCATTCCTCCTGCCGTTGAAACCGACGAGGAAGCCGCAGCTCCTACGCTTTTTGTTGGCTCGCCAAGCTTCGCGATTACCGAGAACATGGCGGCGACCGACGGCGGCCTACATGCGGTACCTGCAGAGCAGGACGAAGCAGAGGATTTAGCGGAGGAGAATGTGAGTGCGGCATTGGGTACGGAGAAGACGGAAACACAAACTGTGCAGAAGAATGAGGAGAATGGCGTTCTGAATGAGTCCGACGACTCGTCGCAGCAAGGTGACGAGCCATGCGATATTCACGTGGATGAGAATGATATTATCGGCACCATTGAGGAAGTGATGTGCGAAATCGGTATGGTCAGCGAGAAGGATCGACCGCATCTACACTCAGTTATCCGGGACACCGTTCGCGAAGTCATTCAGCGCGAGCTAGAGAACTATCGACGCTCCGAACGTGAGCGCCTGGCTGTCATGGCGAAGAAGCACACCTCAAATGCGAGCCTGAATCAACCGAATCAGGTTACACAGAAGACACAACCGAAGGAAGAGAAGAGCAAGCGGAAGGAGAAGGCTAAAGAGCCCGCGAAGCGACTCGGCCGAGGCCTGAGCATGCGCAGTCGCAAGGACAAAAAGGCGTCCGATGACAGCAAGACCCTTGCTTCGTCGGATGAACCAGCACCACCACAAGCCTCGCGAGATGAGCCAGCGGAGACAAGCCACGCAAGGCAGCAGCCCGCGCTCACACGAAAGGAGGATGGCCCTGCCTTGAGCGAACCCAACGGCAGTTCTGATGATCACCGAGAGAAGGCGCCTTCTGTCGACTCGTCCCTCTTTGTTGCTGGTCCAGTGTGACAGTTTCCCAAATATTTTGGAATTGGTTTGAAATTTGTTCCCAGACCAGATTTAACAATTCGAAGAATTCAACGAACCAAACAGCGACGAAATTTAATTGTGCCATTAAAGCTTTATTGCCACAACCCCGAGGAGACGTGCGGAACATGGAGCGAGGAGAGGAACCAGGCACCTTCGCCCCTCTCTCGCCGGAGCGGCAACGAGAGGTGCAACGATGCTTGGTGCACGCCCTCCTCGCTGCCCGCTCGTCTGATCCTCACCAGGATTCTCGCAACGATGAGCACCAACCTCGAGCTCACTGGCTGGCTGACTGCCCCACCACCACCAACGAGGAGGAATTAAGGCGAGGAAGTAACCTAATTCGCAAGGTAGTCGAAGAGCACAAGCTCATCGATCGCTTCGAGCTGTTCCAATGGGCGTTCATCGAAGAGGGCCCCTACAGCGGTCTCGCTTTTCTTCACCATCATCCTTATCATGACCATTCGGACCAGCATGACCAGGAATGTCACCGAACGACGTGCGTAGCTGACCATCCCACAGCAAGACCTGAAACTTGGCTGACTTGCGTGCACGGACCTGAGAGCAGGGGAGGCATGGCGGACGCGGCAGAGGAGACGATGAGCGGGATGGTGGGGCCAGAGGAGGTTTTCATCGAGACGGCCAACGGTCTCCTATCCCTTGAAGAATTATTGCCTTTGGTGATTCCTCGATTTTGGGCCGTCGGAGCGGATCCGTTTGTAGTGTTCAAGCGATTGTGGCAACACACGCTCACCTTGATGAGGCGTCGGCGCGAGCTGCTCCGTGAGGAAAGCCACAATGGCGAGGTGGATCTCAACAGGCGACTCTGTCTCACTCTTCTGCGCGTTTTGGCCTCTCTCGTATGGCACGGTGCCCTGGATCAAGAGGATGTGGAAGTGTTTGATGAGCTCGAGCACAATGTGCTTGCCGACAGCGATGAGGAGATCGTGTTGGGTTCGTTTGTCAACATCAGTTGCTGTGTGGTCAGGTAGCTTCTAATCGTGGCTGGATGGATGCAGCGGGTCTACCTATTGCGGCTGCTACAATTCAGTCCTTTCGATTTACGTCATTGCGTAGCAATCGAGACAGAGTATTGCCAACGATTGATTTCACTCTAACACTCTGATGGACTCAAACAACCCTGTGCAGGCAATGCAGATCTTGAAGACAGCATGTGAGCATGATTCTTTGGCTGTTCAGTTGGCCGTCATCCGTCACTTTGACAAAACGCTTGACAGGCCACAAGAGCACGCTTCTCAAATCATCGAGGTTATCTCCTGCCTCCTATTTATGCTGGCGACTCCCGTATTTATGATCATGTGCTGTGGCTGCATGCAGGTACTCAGGGCTCACTTGTCGGTAGCTGATGTACGGAGCAGATACGTCATTTGGGAAACAATTATGCGCAACTATCTCTCTGCCTTCAATCACATCCCTAGAAAAGAGCTCGTAGAGTTGATTTTCCGTGCGTTGAAGGTACATAAACGCTGCCCCTCCTGCTCTTCATGAAATCTTACTTGTTTTGTGAGATATACCAGGATCCTGTCGTAGCTAAGAGAGCACTGATACTTCTGGATATTGGCATCTCTGACTACTATTTAGGCGATGACGTGATTGATGACCTTCCCCGGTATGACCTTGCCATTCTTGAGAGTACAACTATCCTCCTCACTCGTGCAACGTTCTGGTACAGATGGATGGAAGCACTGGTGACACACGTTGCCTATCCGCAAACGCAAGTGAAGACCCTTGTTGGCCTCTGCGTCGAGCGCGTGCTTGCCTGCGGAGACGAATTGAGCCACCAAGGCGTGAAGTTGCTGCCACTTGAATTGCAAGATCTCATCAAGACACACGAAGCAAGAGAAGAGGAGCAAAGGAGAACCAGACGGAAGCTTCGAAAACTTGTAGTCAAGTGTCTGGAAAACTTTTTCGATGCTGCCTCTCCCGAACAGTCTGCTGTGCTTCAACGCGAGCTTTCGCGAACGATAGACAGCCTGTTGCAACCGACACTCGCTTGGCAGTTAAGGTATAGCCAGCTTCACTTATGATGGCAGTGATACTATTGAATGTATGCTGCCTTCTTGCAGAGAGTGCGGACTTTTTCTCCTATGGCACCTAAGCATGCAGGTTCCGGTGCTCAAGCACGTAGACTTCATCATATCGTCTCTTAGCGATCCACAGGTAAGTTTTTGGTCAGCAAATCCACAACAAAAGGTGTTGATCACTTACTATCATTGTCAGGCCAAGGTGCGCAAGACGAGCATGCGGATGATCCTGCCCGTAGGGGAGAACCTGCTCCATTCGTGTTTTGCACGCGGCGACAGGGAATCGGCAGCTAGCTTCATCGAGAGAATGTTCAATGGGTTGGTGCCTCTCCTGGACAGCTCCGATCATCCCTTGTGCAAGCGCCTGGCAAGAGAAGCAATGCAGTTTCTCATTGGGAGGGGCGGACTGCGGACCATAAGGCCTGACCTTCTAGAGCAGTTGTCACCAGAGATGCGTGATTCCTTGACGCCGTGAGTGTATATGTCCAATGATCACGATCAATCAAATGGAGGCAAAGGTGTCCTTGGATGATATCTACCAGAATAACAATACCTCCAAGTTTCAGAGTAGCTTGAGGTAGAGATCAACTGGTGCCCCATTCTATGGCTTAAGCAGCCTTTCTTTTGAATTCTTTGAGCTTCAAAGCAAGATGTCTCAAGGATAAAAACATCCTCCGCCTCCCCCAGTGGTGTCCATAACGCCTGCAACCGAAACATCAACACAGTCGCCGGCTCCATCAAGCACATCAGACATTGACAACCACACCGTGGAAGCGAGTACTTGCACCGTTCCCACCCCATCACCACCAGCACCATCGGAACCGGCCAAGGAGCGAGTCGACTTCTTCGCCAAAAACACGAGTAAGAACATCACCATCACGGCAGACGAGGGGAAGCAATTGAAGAAGAAGAAGCACTCCTCTATCTTCGGACTTGGCAGTGGAGGCAAGAAGAAGAGCTCTCCGACCCCAACACCAACACCGAGCATCCCCATCCCGGCAGGCGCACTCACCTTGGAGTCAAAGCCCTACCTCTCCATCTGGTACTGGGCTTTGATCATCTGCATTAAAATAAGCTTTCTTTCCATAGGCGAAGGACTCTTTCCAAACCCAGGGTTCCAGCTGGAAGGTAGGCAGAGGAAACCTGGGTGCCGTGAACTGGTGGCCACCTTTGCGTTTATCTTTCGAGAAGTTTTGGATGGCACGCGGTGGGAGCGGAGGGCAGGTTACCTGTAGGAGACTCCATTCGTGTTTTGCACGTGGCAACATGGCTCGACAGCTGGCTTCATCGAGAGAATGTTCAATGGGCTGGTGCCTCTATGGAGTGTGCAATAACGTGTTGTGGATGGAATGTCATTTTGTACAAGGATTGACACCTTCATCAGGAGGCGTAGGACTCGATGAAGAGTTGCATGCGATGTCGTGGCAACACGCCCGATTTGAGAGGAAGGATCGCTGCACCAAGACTGGAAAGGTCTGTCTTCAACCAATGGTCCCCGCCTGAATAGAGTTCAGGCGTGAGAACATAAACTAATTCCTGTCTAGCAGACAGCGCTGTGTTACCTGGCATTGGTTCCTTTGTCTCAACCATGAGAGCCCAAGAACATCCTGTCCGAAAGCTAAGTAAGCGCATGCGAGTGGACCAAACTGTTCTCGAAGAGAGCCACTGATACCTTCAGGCAGCGGCGGCTGATAGGCCTCGGACATGCTGATCTTGAGTAGGAACGCACAAAACTCCTTCTGGATCGCCTCAGCTTCGTAAGCAACAATACCATCCTCGATGATAGGTGCCAGGTCCAACTCGAACACGAATCGCTCTATGGCACCACATCAGTACGCCCGAGTAACCATCTCTCATTGTCTGTACCTATTGCCAAACCCTTGTCGTCGGTGATCAGCAGAGAGACCTTGTCGAACGCGTTCTTCATTACAACAAGAGCGCGAGTGAGCGCGAATTGAATGCATTGGATCAGCACTCCGTCGCGTACCAGAGTCAGCGGCGTTCGTAGGTTGCCAACCACGTCGCAGATGTACTCATGCACCTGCGGCAAGCGGCTCATCTGCACCGGTGTGTCGTACTTCTTGCGGCGAGTAAACGATTCTGGCCGGGGGTAAAAAAACATTAATGAATTACGTGTAAAATAAGAAATAAGAAATAAAAGTAAAAAATAAATTAACATTAAACATACCGCGTGGATAAACTTCCCGCACGTACAAAATCTGGTGTATGGCCACCTCCAGAAACTCGGCAAGCACATCTGCGAACTCTGCTCAAGGAGACAAAAAGGGATCTATAAGACACGAACCATAGCGGGAAAAGAACGAACCATGAACGGTCCATGTGGTAGCCATCGTCATCTGATTCAGGCGGGGGAATGAACAAAGGATTTTTTTCGAAGAATTAAATTCAAAATTTGGTGGCCTCCCAAACTTTTAGCAAACGGCAGCAAAAAGTGG
>CDEZ01023609.1:8446-22998 GCA_000826365.1 Acanthamoeba royreba
CATCGCATCCCTTTCCTGTTTGCAGAGAAACTTGCGGAGTACAATGCACAGCGGAAGGAAGACAAAGCGGAGCTGATGAGAGCACGATCAGCACCGATATGAGCATGAAGAAGAAGAAGAGACGCACTTGCCTGGCGCCAGACGTCCTGTTGGTTCTCGCCAGGCCGCCATTTTGTCATTTCCACTCTTGTTTACAACAACAACAACAACATGGGATTCCACATTCAACGCAGCATATACACGAGGACGTAGGGTATAGGCGAGGACATCATGCCTGGTGCTTTCGGTTAAGAGGCTGGGGGACTTGTGTGCAGAGTTTTCCAGGTGGTTGCATCGGAATGACGTTTTAGGTTTCGGAAATATAGGAAACCAAGCTCAACGTGGCATCACAACAACGCTGTGTATCGCTACATGTCCAGGCTCACGGGAGTAAGGGCCGTACTGGTGGCCCTCCTGTGGGCAGCCATGTGCAGCACCTGCAGCACGGAGCTGGTGACCCTCTACGCCTCTCCTGCGTCCGACTCTGGCGCGAGCTCCAACTCTTCTTCGTGTTCCAGTGCAACCAGCCCTTGCTCCCTGCACCGAGTGTTCGACCTCGTCTCTCTTCAGTTTTCCACCACGGCTGGCACGCCACCGAGTGGGCCGGTCCTCTCCTTCCTCGTCCTCTTGCTCCCAGGCGTGTACGCTGATGGCCCATACAACCTCTCCACAAGCCGAGGTGACCTACCTCAACTCAACCTCACTTTGAGGTCGATCTCAACTTCCTTGCAGACGGCCGAGCTACGATGTGTTCCCCCTCAAGGCAACTCCTACGCGTCCGCGCTGATCGTCGCCTTCCCTTCTTTCTCGCTACACATGGAACGACTCCTTCTCAACTCAAGCACCACCTCCCGCCTCTGTGCCGCAATGCAGTGGATGGCCGTGATCCAGCCGGACGACGATCCCGCCACGACCGGCGCTGCCCTGCGCGAGGTAGTGGTCAGTGAGCGGACGCATGTCATCGGCCCGCTGCTCTTCACGCCCGAGCTGCTTGCTCCTGGCTCCCGGAGAGACAACGTCGTGCGCGTGCTTCACTCCGAGGTGGAGTCGTGCTGGCTGTGGTCCTACAACAACGTACCCATACGTCTGGTGGAGATGTTCAACTCCACCGTCTCCTGCCCAACTGGCCCGGGCTTGTTCTTTCAGATGCCACCACCCTCCTCGGTGCTGCTCTCTGGGTCGAGCTTCTTGGGAGCCTACCTGAAAGCGCAACACATGGCCATCACGCACTGCCTCTTCCGCGACACCAAAGTGGAGCTGAGTAGCCCCGATCAGCCTCCAGCCCAGGAGTTCGTCATATCGGAGTCCCAGTTCTCAGGCGCCAGCGAGCTGCTTTGTCCAGAGCGTAGCCCACTAAGGCTCTCGCGAGTGAGCTTCACCAGTTGCACCTCGACTGCTTTGATCCGAGCGTTCTCGCAGGTGGCGATGAACTATTCAACATTCCTTGAGAATCCAAATGCTCAGATCACCGTTACGGCAGGCGCGTCACTCTACAACGTGTCGTTCACCAACTCGGGTCACCTCAAAGTGTACGGTATCATGGAGCTGACCGACTGCACCGTGGCCAACACCAGCATGGAGGCGGCAGGGTTCCTGATGAATAGGTGCAAGTTCACTGGACCCCGGTGCAGCATTCAATCGTGGGTGGATGATATCATTCTAAGGGAGAGCTCCCTTACCGGCTGTGTTCCGTTCCCTGAGCGCAAGTACCTCATCGACGCTCTTGATGTCGATGCTACCCACTTCATCATGCGTGATTGCCGGGCGGAGCAGTGGGACATGGCGCTTATCCATGCTCCACGCAATCTCACTCTCCACCGCTCTCGTCTGGTGGACAACGTGGGCACCATCACTACAGCATCGTTCGTGCAGTGGATCGAGGTCTCTGCCACCAATAACTCGGTGACAGC
The DNA here is from genome assembly GCA_000826365.1 of Acanthamoeba royreba. Lineage (NCBI taxonomy): Eukaryota > Discosea > Longamoebia > Acanthamoebidae > Acanthamoeba > Acanthamoeba royreba. Next base: position 10,396 of record CDEZ01023609.1, read on the forward strand.
GCCATCACCAGACACGCGCCGAGACGGAGGCGTTCTGGTGGTTCAAGCTCAAGACTCCACAGCCACCATCAAGCTCATCGATTCAATCATCGCTCACACCTCAGGCGCCGATCGAGGTGGCGCACTCTTCATCAAAGCTATAGGTCGCTCCCATGTGTCGCTAGAGCTCGTGCGCTCGAACCTCACCCACAACACAGCGACGTTGGCAGGCGGCGCCCTCTTCGCGGATCTCGATTCGTCGTCATCGTTGAATTACACGTGCCTTGGCTGCAGGGTAGAACACAACGAAGCGCCGTTCGCAGCGAACCTGGCGTCTACCCCGACCTTCCTTCGATCCGTTCGCACACCGATGCTCTACCAGACCTTGCGTACGCCTGTCGTGTTCTCAGCATTGGTTATGGACCTGTTCAACAACACATTCACCCCGGGAGCCATGAACAACATCACCCTCAGCGCGAAGCGGGTGGATCTCGCCGAAGCCATCTTTAACTCCGACCCCATGCTGCCTGATGGCCATGTGCGCATCACAAACCTGACCCTCACGCGTCAGGTGAAGACGGGCGTCAACTACTCCTTCGAAGTGTCCCTCCACTACCCGGGTTCCAACGGTGGCCGCCTGATGACAACGATCAAGATGGCATTCAGCGGGCTGTGTCCTCCTGGATCGTATTTGGAGACGAACGCAGGGAGCGGCGACATGTCGTGTCCCTTCTGTCAGGTGGGCAGCTTCAGCTTTGGGCACGGTGTCTGTCATCAGTGCCCAATCGTCGAGTCTGAGGACGGCCATGAAGCATTCTTGAGTCAATGCTTCAACAGTTCGAGTCAGACGATCATGGAAGGATTCGCACCTCTTCCCGCCCAGCGCACTCACGCGGTGCTGCCGTGCTGGTACCAGCGACCAGACGCAGCAGAGAGTCCAGTCTGTAAGGCCTCCCGCTGCCGGTTCGTCGAGTGCGAGACAGGATCAGAATGTGGCTACGTGTGCGATCTCTGTCAGGCGCCGGCACCCACGCCAGGTCCGGTGCCCTCGGTCATACCTGTGCCTGATGATGGTGAGCATTCCTGCGCGGGCTCGGCTTGTGAAGAAGGTTACGAGGACGTCCTGTGTTCGCGCTGCACGTGTACATCGCAGGACAACTGCTTCTACCGCTCCGCCCAGGGCTGCACCCGATGTTCCACGCCGCCCATCTGGGCTCTGATCGTGGTACCGCTGGTGGTCATCGGTGGCCTTGTGGCGAGTGTGGTGATCAGCACTCGATTCAAGAAGGTCGCCTTCATGGCCGCTCTGGCCGAATTCATCGGAGTTGGAGTGCTCTACGTGCTGGGGATTGCCGATTCCTGGCTGTTGCTGGTCCTCCTCGCCATCCTTGCGCTCGTGCTTCTCTCGTCGCTCAAGCAGAGCCACCACGAGCACGACTCTGGAGGAGCCCACGCAGTGCAGCACGGACTGATCCGGTCAGTCGTGATCTTCCTTCAAACCGGGGACGCGCTCGAGATGGGAACGCTTCCACACTTCTTCGAACACCTGACGCACGCTGTGAGACTGGCCAGCCTGAAGCTCTTTGGAGTAGAGTGTGTGGTTCCCGCCCTGGCTCCTGGCACTGTCGCCAACTTCGTGGCAGCGATGACACTTCCGATACTCTTGCTCATGGTGGGAATCCTTCTTGCGCTAGTGCTTTTCATCGGCCGGCGCCTTAGTCGTCAAGCGCGCTCGGTGCGCACTGATGCTGCGCATCTTAACTTTGACACCTTACCACACCTTCCCTCCGAGTTGAGCGATCTGCACATCCTCAACAGAGAACGCAGCGCCTTTGCTGCTGTGGGTGATGAAGGAGAGGAACAATTCACCACCACTCACAACACAGACGAGTTGGTGTTGGAGCGTGATGAAGGACAACAGGAGGCTCTCAGGACGGAACGACCATGGATGCATCTCGTGAAGCAGGTCCTGCGCGGGTTCGTGTTCCTCCTCTTCCTCTCCTACTTTGAGCTCTGCAACAAGGTCTTCGCCGTGTTCTCCTGCTCGCGCCTCTCTTCGTTCGCTCCCGACCAGGACGAAGTGATGAGCCAGGCCCCGTGGATCGTGTGCAGCGCGACTGACGCCACCTACACCTCGCTCCAAGTGCTCGCGTGGCTCTTCCTGTGCATCTACGTCGTCGGCGTGCCGTTGTTCTTCGGCTCTCTCCTCGTCCTCCACCGCAAGACACTGTCGAAAGCGGATCGGAGTGAAGAGGACGAGGAGCACACCTGGTGGTTCGACTCCATCTACTCGAGCTATCGATCCAAGTTCTTCTGGTGGGAGATGCTCGTCATCATGCGCCGCCTCCTCATCGCCGCCTCGCTCTCCTTCTTCCGCGACGCCGAGGCCATCTCATCTTCAATCATCGTCGCTCTCCTCGTGGTGACCCTCGTCGTGCACATCACGACGAAGCCCTTCGAGACGAGCGAGGAGAACTTCTTCGAGAGCGCCTGTCTCACCGTACTCCTGCTCGTCTTCAACGTACAGACTCTTCTGCGCGACGCAGAGTCTTCGACAGCCAGGGCGGTCGGCGAAGTCGTGGCACAGATGGCCAACCTGGGCATGGTGATCACCTTCCTTGTGCTTGTCTGCCGTCCCTTGCTCGTGCGTCTGTGGACAAGTATCATCGAATGTGTCTCGTGCCTGAGGAGGCGTTTCCCTCTGATCCAATCCCGACCCTGGTGATCTCCTCCACCTCCCTCCCCCTCTGTGTCACATGCATTCATTATAGAGGAGTTGTGAGGAACCAGACGACCGGTACATGCCATCTACCACACAGGAAACATCAAGGAAGGATGGACTCCATCACTTTCTTCTTCATCATCAATTGTTGAATTACTATGTTTGTCAGATTGCAGTTTTCAGCAAAAAAGGTCAAGAGGTTCTTCGCGACGTAGATCGGGGTGACGTAGAAGCAAGACGCCCCCTGGGTGAAGTAGCTCCTTGCCAAGCCCATATAGCTCTGGAACAAATTGCGTTGGTTCTGGTCGTAGTTGGGGGGAACCATCGCGCGGCGCAAGTCAGTGAGGAATTGACAGTCACAGTGACAGAAGTTGGCCTCGAGTTGGATAAGGTCTGTGAGGGCGTTAGAGCAGAACCTCTGCTCGCCCACCAGGTCGCGGAGGCTGTACTGGAACGTACACAGATCGTGTTTCGAGCAGGCGTCGTCCATCAAGTCCCTCGGCGGACACTCGCGTATACATTCCCGAGTGATGACCACATGGGATCCTGCTGAAGGCCGGCCACGCAGCCAGGGCAGGGCTGGCCGTCACAGCAGTCCTAGAAGCCTCCGTGCCCGGGGCCACACCATCTCCCATAGTTGAGAAGCCACAATCTTTCCTTCGTCGTCACATTCCCCATGAGCTCGAGTTCGTCCAGATGCTCCTCTGGGCAACGCAGCCCAAAGCAAAGAGAGCGAGACACGCTAACAACACCAGAAAGGCAGTGGTGGCGGTGGTAGACATCGTAACAAGGTGGTGATGGTAGGAGGGAGTGGAGAGAGAACGTACAACGAAAAGCTCAGCACTTACTTAGTCGTCTATATCTGCGGAGTGACCATATTGATCACTCCTATGAAACGTTATTCGTGGAATGTGCAAATGAAAAGCTTGAGAACGTGGTGAAGACCGATGTTGGGCGTTCAGACACTCCCAAAGAGGTTCACCATGAGTGAGGTCACCTGCACCAGAGAAGGAGCAGGTTGCCCATGTCACACCTGTGGTAGAAACGAAGAAGGCAAGTATCTTCATTCGGTGAGCATGTCAGAAGGACATGGTGATCTTGTTCACTCCATCCGCCCTCCTCCAACCTTCCTGGTACGCATGTTGAGGTAGAGGAAGACCGTCTTGTAGTTGGGATCGTCCGGGTGTTCAGGCTGGGCCAAGGCGGAGTGGCCGGTGATATACAACCTCCGAGCATCTGGGCCGTACATACCGTTGTCGATACACAATGATTGCGGGTAGTCGAAGTTCTTGATTCCCCACCTCTCCAGCACCGACAGCAGTTCGCCAAAGGCGGCCTTCATCCCGATCTTATCGACGTTAGGGTCATCTTTCCTTGCACGGAGAAGCTTGAAGCCAGAGTCCTTGAGTCTGCCATAGAGCCCTTCGACGGAAAACAGATAGGCATGATCGTTGATCTTCTTGAAGGAATTCCCCATGCTGCCACTGCTGGACGAAAGTAGAGGTACGTCTTTGTGAGGCCTGGGGATGGGGAAGTAGTCGTTCCATTGGAACCTCCGTCGAGCATTCCTCCCAGCTGTAGCCGTATATCGCTGAAAGCAAGCGGAAGGCTCCAGTTCCTGTCCAAATATGCAACTGCACTGCAACTACCTACCACAGCAGGAGCCTTGTTTTGGGTGTTCCACTGGCTCCTCACCTAAGGTAGCTGGTGGCGGATCCTCAAGTGTGCGTGGATAGCGGGCAAGGCTCGTTCCTTGCCTGTGCAGGCTGTGTTCCGGAGCAAACCACTTGACCCGAACTCGTGCGACTTTAAGGCTTGGCGCACACACTGGAAGGGAAACCACGCACGCGCTTGGGGATATGTATGGTTTGCACACGCAGGGCGCATGCACCACAAAAATGATATTCGAGCTAGGCCTGCGTGACATCACGTGCTGAGCAGGAAGCAAGCAAGGAGAGAGGAGTATTCACTCAAACTTCTTGAGCTCTACGCTACAGTGTTGTTGGTGTCCTTGTCCTGTCCTGCTCCTTGGCCTCCTGCACGTAGTCGCGGATCAGGGTGCCCTCCGGCAGCTCCATGTCCTCCACCACGATGTAGTATCCCTCACACGAGTTCTCCTTCACCGGCAAATCTGATCAAAGATGAACGACAACATGATCAGTGATCATCGCGTGCAGGTACGCAGCAGTTCAAAGACAAACGTACCCGCAATGGGCGCATTCTGCATCGAGGGTAGGAAAGATGAAGCGTAAACAGAAGGAGGAATCAGCCAGGTGAACGGGTAAGATTCAACGGGCAGTGGGAAGACGTACGACGTGCGGCACGAGGTTGAGGCGTGCTGGGCCCCGCCAGGCATCCTTGATCTTAACGTCCTTGGGTATCAGGCTAATGAGTTGAGCAATCTCAGCTTTGCCTGTGAAGGACATTTGGTCAAGTTAACAAGTTATGGACTCAGCAGCCGAACTAACTTCTGGCGAACTGAGATCTGAAGGTACCTGTCACGCTGGGGATGATCTTGAGGTTGATCTCGGGCTTCTCGAAGAACTTGTAAGCCTCCGAGAGCTCGAGGCGGTTGTGCTTGTAGACCATGCTTCCCGTCGCGATCTCCTGGTGACCGTACTTGGTCTCGCCAAAGAGTGTGTCCTTATCCACTGAGAGATTTGGGAAGCCAAACTTCTGCGGCTGGCCGTGCACCTCTCGTCCTGCTGTGATTGCCGACGAGCTAGAGCGGCGCGAAAGTAAGTTAAGGGAAACATTGAAAGCTGAACGAGGTTGCTGCGTACCAGTTGACGACGGCCATGAGAGGGTATGTGCACTCCTCTCCGTTGTATGTACAGCCAACCGAGGCCAACATCTTTTGATACACACCGTAGCCTGTGCGCGCGAGCAAAGGTGAAGATAAGACTTTAACTCTCGCTATCTGCCCATCTCATGGTTATGAAAACGTACCAGAGCTTTCCGTTTTGATCCACGTGAGATAAACCGTGTCACTCGGAACCAGCACATCGGGCACCCATGGTCTGCAGCAGCGTGAGTCACTATGATGCTAGTGTCTGTGCTGACAACTTCTAGAAAGGCACATACCGGACAGCGTCAATATCGGTCTTGTAGGCAATGATCATGCACTCTCTGTTGCTCATGTGTGAGGGCTTGGCTGTACACAATCACGTCGTAAGCAAGAAGACATGAAAAGGGCGCTGGATCCGACGAGGGTGATGGTACCAGGGTAGCTAGGGCAAATGGCAGGCATCGAGGGAAGATTGACGACAGCTTCCTTGGTGAGACGGCCATGATCTTCCTCTGCCTTGTTGGTTTCGGTTTGGCCCTGCTTCTTCGAGATGGGATTGCCGTTAAGGTAGAAGCTCTTATCCTTCTGCTCCTTCTCTTTCTCCACAATATAGTCGTGCAGCACGAAACCATGGGGAAGGGTCAAGTTCCTGTTTGCAAGCAAATCCCACATGTGAGCAAAAACTCAACTACAAAAGGGACAAGGTGCAGTACGCTCGAATGTGCTTGCCACCGATGATGCGGCGGACTGGCAAGTCAGCCGTCGGAGCATTGACGTGAGGAATGAGGTGGAGACGCGCAGGACCCTCCCAGGCCTCCATCACCTGCATGATTCTCCGTTAGCTGTGCATATCTCAACACAAACCTGAGTGATGGCGTACTTCAATGTCCTTCAAATTGTAGGCCACAAGCTGTGCAATCTTGGGTTTGAAATCGTGGCCAGGAATGATCTGCACAATCAAAGTCAATTCTGCGTACTAAGCTCAGTACTCAGATGCCATGTGAATGACTTACCTTAAGGTTACACTGCAGCTTGCTAAGCGAGGAAGCAGCTGTGTTCTTGTCCAATTTGTGATACTTGTAGGCCATCGTGCCCATGGCTGCCCTTCGGCTGCCGTACGTGAGAACGCCTGTAGACAAGCAACTGTGAGAAGGATACATTACTGCCAGTGATTTGAGATGGAACGTACCGGTGAGAGTGTCCTTCTCGACTCGGAGCTCAGCCTCCGCGTACTTCTTCGGGAATCCCCAGATCTCGCGACCACAGGCAATGGGAGGCTCTATTCACATGTGCAGGAGCTCGGTATTAGAAACACATTTCGGCTTTTCGGATCAGTAGGCGAGATAGTACCATCATTGAGGAACATCTGGACAGTGTAGTTCACGGGCTTACCCTCGTACAGACAAGGAACCACTGTGCCACTCTCTTGGTAGCTGCATCAGGAAGCACACCAAATGGAATCACCTGTTTGTGAGCCATGATGGACGCAAAGGAGGAAGATGAGGGCGCTCGCACCTGCCGAAGCCAGAGCTGTCAGGCATGGCAATCCACTCATCTGGACGACAGCAATTAGATATCACATAACTCATTTATCTCGAGACATCATGTGCAAGCGTACAGAGCACTTGATTGCTGATGGGCTCCAGCGGCTCGGGGATGACTCGCTTGAGCTTGTCCAGATCCGTTTCGTACGTGACAATGAAGTATTCACGATTGACAAACCGATACGGTCCCCTGCCAGTGACCCGCAATCATATCAGAAGTTGAGTTCGTCAGCAACACTGCAGCAGTGCAGAACTCCGTACATAGGGTAGGAAGGCGAGATGGCCGGCATGGAGGGCAGTCCCAGGATCTGCTCCTTCGTCAGCAGACCATGTCCACCGTCCTGCTCACCACCACGCGTGTCAGCACCCACTCCTGTCATTTTTATAAAGTTATATAAAGCTATTGACCTTCACTATTATAAATAATAAATAATAAAAAAATATTCAATTTTATTTATTTTGGTCAGTCGACGTGATGGCACCTCCGGAAGGACGAGAGACGAAGCCGAGCGAACTGGTCACGACAAGAATTCGGTAAGAGGTGTGGCCTCACTTGAAAACAACAAAAGAAAAAGAAAAAGGGTGGAGAGGTGCATGTGAGGTACCTCCAGCCATAGTTGGTCGGAGCAGCCGGGCGGCTGTGGAGGTGGGCGTGATAGTGCGGCGCAGCATTTTCTGGTGGTGATACTGTCTCAAGAGTAGTGCCGGTGTGCACAGACTGTGGTGTGTGGTCGGTGATGATGGAAAGTTTTGGGTCCGCTAAACAGTTTTACGGCTAGAGAAAGAAGGCTCGGAGGTAAAAAGCACGGGAGGTAAGGGTAAGTGAACACGACCTCAGGAGGGTGGGATCAAGCGGGACTTGGGATGAGGTCGACGAATGGAACGCGCAAGTTTGGGCTCTGCCGAAACGGTAGAAGTGTGGTTGGGTTTATCGAAGTACTGCAGCACAGATCCCAAAAGGCCCAACTTGCCGGCTACCAACGGCCCAATCCGGTTAGGATTTCAAAACAATTTGTGTAATTCGAGTTGTATTTGCGAAATTTAAAACACATTTGCAAAAGCGTTTGGATTTGCGCAGATGCAGAAGAGACAGCCCTATCAGAAGGGTGACTCGCGGTACTCGCGGGGGCTCACACGGGCGATCAGGGAAGACGACAAAGAGGAGGAGGAGCCACCAAGGGATGGGAGAAGATGATCGAGCGACTTCTGGAGCTGTATCTTGACTCGCTTCTGCAGACGAGCGGTGTGCCTGGCCTGAAGTTCGGCAACTGTGAGGGCCAGATCTTCCTCGAATTCGGCCATTTGGTCCTCCATGATCTCATTCAAGTCGCGCTGCGATGATTGGTTTCGTCAACACTCCACTAACTCACCATTCATATCATGAGGACAAAGCGCGAAAGTACCTTAAGTTTCTTGTAGGTGATCCTCATATTGAAGTTGCCAACGCGAGGGTAGCCCAGCTCACGGAAATCGCGGCTTGTTATGCGAGGCCGAGAGGAGATGAGAGGAGAAGCGGTCTCATCCCTTTGAGAGGCTCGAGTTACGCTCTGGGCAGCCATGTTCAGGCTCCTCTTGAGAAGGCTAGCCACGCCGTCAGCTAACAACACAGCACACGAGGCATGAGTAAACAGATGAAGAAAACAGATGCTAGTGGCGCTCGTACCTTCGGCATTGATGGAGAAATTGGCCGCTGCCAAACTGGCGGCACTCTCCGTGTCGGTTGACTCGTCTTCGGTATCGGTCGACGTGGGCGTATGAAGCAGATGCTTTTTCACTCTCTCTACCTTGATATCTTCGTCCTTCTTCTCCTGCTTACTCTTGTGGGCCTTTTCCTTCTTCTTTGATTTACTCTCAGAATCCGAGGACTCGGAATCAGAGTCTGCGTCGGAATTCAGGACGGTCATTTCATTTTGATCATCGTCGTCATTGATGTTGTACTCCCTGAAGAGATAACAATAAAAATGGTCAGTAATTGAACATAGCACTGCAGATCATTCGGATCACCTGTCCAAGATTCGGAAGAGAGCAAAGATGTCGAACTCAGCAACGTTGTTCGTCGCAGCACGATAGCCTTAGAGGTATGAAATTTAGAATGCTGGTTGCTGTCTTAAGCATCATCTGTACGTACGAGGATCACCACCGGATGCCTGACCGTGGGCATGGCCACCGGTTCCATGCGCATGAGGGCCTCCGGTAGCACCTGATGCATTCCCCTTGGTTTGTGATCGTCGAGACTTTCAAACCAGTAAAAGGTCAGTGAAAGCTCTTGATGGGCATTTGGGAAAGGTAGCATACTATCTTGGCAGCGTGGTACGAGTCCTCAATGATAAATATGAAGATGTTCAGAATGGCTGTGATAAACAAAGCGATGAATGTATAGAGGTATATCGTCGGAATGATCGGATAGGGGTAGTTTTCATTGAGTTGCTCAAAGGAGGCTGTAAATGAGTGCCAAGTTAGGACGAGAACTGAGCTGACAAGAGCAGAATCAAAAAGTACCTCGAATATCGTCTCCATTCAACAGAGCAAACAGGGTAATGGCAGTCATGTTGAGGTCCATAAATCGCTGGGAGTAAGGAGAAAAGAGAACGACGCCCATCAACATGTACCCAAAGAAAATGGGGAAGGCCGAAATGATAAATCTGGCAATCCTCAACGCCGAGATCCTATCATGATAAAATGCGAGCTGAATTAGCTAGGCACAATGGTGCACTGGGCAAGACAAGTCATACTTGAGCGTAAGGATTAGAGTATAGAAGTGTTCGTAGTACTCAAGGTAGCGAATAAGGGTAATAGAGGCGCCCAGTGCACCCATACCCTCGAACACCGAGTAGGCCATACTCTGCCGCATCATCACGAGTTGTCAACCCAATCGTATTCCAAAATTGAGGATTGTTTTGCTCCGTACCGTTTTGTACCCGAATTCCTCCACCAAACCTAAAACCGAGGCTATCATCAAGAAGGCAGAGGTGACGAGGTTATGAATTGCCCTGCATGCCATCTGGTCAATCCGAAAAGAAGTCGAAACATATTTAACCTTGTCATAAAGACGTACCAAAGACTGAAGAATTCGAACTTCACTCCAAAGGGAATGCGAGACCATGCAGGATACATCTCTTCCTTCATTACCTTCTTCGGGATCGCAAGGTACGTTCGCTTCGTTCGCTACACAACACACCAAGTCAGGATCCGTGTATTCAATGTTGGCAGCTAAGTCGAACCATAAATGTAACGATGTTCGTGAAGAAACTGCGCACGGAGTAGAGGAACGAGATCAAGGCGAGAACGAAGACTAGAATGTTGAAAATAGTGAAGATATTCTGTGTCTCCAAACCTGTATCGGTAGTAATATTATGAGACCAGTACTGCCAATGATAGTACTGGACAATACCTATGGAAGTAGTGTAATAGATTTGCTTGTCGAGAAGCAGTTCTAAATGAATCTCGCCGCCAGTCTTCTTGTAGAGAAGCATCACATCCCACATAAAGGGAATCGGGCCAAGGACTCCCAGGTTGAGGTTGATAAAGTTGAATGAAACGCTCATCTTGACCTGTCATAAACGGATCAGTACCACTCTGCACGCGGCCTAAGCAATGTCAAACGTACCAGCCGTTGGAAAAGGTCCTGCATCGCCTCAGTATTGTTAGCGTTGAACGGACCGTAGGGATTATCCAATGTCAAGTTGGCACTCACTGGCAGAAGAAGTTATAAAACTAACTCTGGAGTTATAGAAAGAGGAGGAGGGTACTGTCGCTTCTTGAAAGATCGTCAGCTTGAATATCCCACGACGAATTGTCCATCTTGAAGAAGTTATGATTATAAATGCTGTATGTAAGCATGATCGGGCGTATGTCTCCGAGGCTATCGCGGCCCATATGCCGTTGCATGTACATGTCAAGCGCATTGTTGTTTATCTCATAATACTGCACCCAACATAAAACAAGCTTAGTTTTTCTCATGTTAACTTAAACGAGTGAAGATCCAGCGAACCATCTGAACAGTATGTTTGAGAGAATTAAGCACTTCTTCCATGGTGTGCAATCTGACACCGAACACATCAGGATCGGCACCCTCGCTGCTGAGGAACAGACTCTCAAAAGTGTTGTGCGTCGCTCGTGTGTACTGCGAAGTCTCTACGTATGCTAACAGCACCTACGAGGAAGAGTGATGAATGAGTGCCTCAACCTGGGTAAAGCGAAGATGAGGCTCTACCTGAATGGTAACGACCACGAAGATGAGGGTGTGTAGCACCACCTTCCAGGGAATTCGATTGTACTTCTTCCATTTCTGCCACGGGCTGAGCAGCATTGTATCAGCCAGCGTCATGCGCGGCCGATCCCAACAATGTGCAGCCACAGTCTTGTAAAGGGCCGACTGTCGCCAGGCTGCTTGTGCCTTTTGAGCTACATTCTTACTCTCCTCTTCGCGGCGTCGCTCGATTTCTCGCTTCGCTTCCTGCTCAGACAGCACCTTCACCGATCCCAACCCATTTGTTCTCTTGCTCTTTTGTTTCTTCTTCCTGGAATCGTGCGTGCCGGCACATTCATGTTAGAACAGGTCATGCATAGACAGATGAGGTGTTGGATGGGCGAACTTTTTGTGTTCTTTGGAAGTCTCGCCGCCTTGCGGATTCTTGTCTCCTCCACCTCCTCCACCTCCACCGTCCCCACCTACCGCACCGTGGCCGCCGCTGCTCTCATCTCCTGCCTCTTTCGCGTTGCCGCTTCCGCTTCTTACTCCACTTCCACTGGTTCTTTTTGTTCCACTTGCATCAGTTCCACCTCCACCACTGCCACTACTTTCGCCGCCAGAATGCTGTTGTCTTCTCTCGCGCTTGGGCGATCGTGCACCTCCAGCACGCATCATCATAGAGGATGTTGGTGATGCCACGGCTAACGGCGACGACGCATACCCCGCCGGAATGTCCTTCCTATGCGGACTCGTGAGGCCGCGCGAAGTGCTGGACTTCATCCGACTGTCGCTGATGTTCGAGACGGAAGACGACACCGGCACGTCAGTGCTGGCCTTGCTCGTGCTGCTCGCCAGCGTGGTCGATGTCGACCGAGGCTTGCGCGGACGTACACGCGGCAGCTCCTGCTCGTCTCCCGATGATGATGACGAGTCATCAAAGAGAAGAGAACGGCGGGCGAACTCGAGCCTATCCATCTCGAACCTCCTTCCTCCCGAGTCCTCCCGGCGCATCGCCTTTGTACCTGCCGTCGTAAAATGTGAGATTTAAAATTAATACGCCAAAATAGATTTTACTAATACTTTTTCGTTTATAATTTAATAAACAAAATAGGAATAAAATAGTTAAGGCATTTTTACAGGTTGGTCATAAGATTGAGATACCTGCAACAAATCGATGTGCCTCTCAAATGTGCAGGCAATCGATAAGGAATCCTGTTGGATGCTTGCTCTTGATCCACCACCAACCAAGATGAGGAATAAGTCACCCACAACACGTGCTACGTTTGGTGATGTTGGTCTGTGGAGGAGCAACCCGTCAAATCTCCTTATCTCCTCTTTTCTTTGTGATTTCCTTTCTTTTCTTTCTTCTTCCAGAACT